>BGZK01001120.1:0-207719 GCA_005406025.1 Eumeta japonica | reverse complement strand
AATACTATATTGTTCAACATTTTTTTTAGATTTCATTTTTGAAAAGGAAGCGATGATTTAACTGTTTTCATTCATTCATATGTAAAAAACACAACGTAGTTTTGTAGTGCATGCCATTATTATTAGTTTTAGTGTAAACATAATATTAGAACACTCCGCTTTGTTCAACTATTGTAATCGTTTAACCCCCTTTTAAAACTAAAAAAAAAATTTAAGGCAAATTTAAGCAACGCGGCTTCGTCAAGTTAGAACAACTTTTCCGTAATAAATTGTAAAACTCTGTCTTTTCAGTAATTTATCACAGAGTACGTATTATTGCCAACGATGAACTATCTATGCATTATGCATTTTTGCATTTTTAGATCATGAGCCCTAAAGGCCTCTTAATGTTAATAGGCAGAATTTTCCCCTCAATAACGATTCAGCAAGATCGGGAGATGAATTGAGAGATTTGGTAGTCGAAACCGGAATATCAGTAGAATTTTCAAAGTTTCGGCAATTTCTGCCTTTTTTTATAATTTTATTATTTATTTAAGTTGAAAGTTAAAATCGTTACCGATTTATATTACCGATTTGTTCTTTATAACACTGGCAAGTTATTTTGTTGTTTTTGCTATTTTTTATTTCACTATTAGCCATAATACAAACACGTTTAAAAATTTTTGTTTAGTTTCTTACATATTCAGTATATTTCTTGCTTTTAATGTCTGCATAACATTAGGTTAAGAACAATTTTAGTAATGAAAGTAAAAGCGACGATGTTGAAACTAGTTGGCCCTTCGTTGGCTTCGAACAAAGTATCACCAAAAATTAAATATTTGATTGCTGCTGAAATGAGCAGTTCTTGTAGAAACTGATGCAATTTTAATTTAATTAGTTTTGTATTTCATTCATTTTAATATAAAAATAATAAAGACATTGAAACAGATCAGGCCCTTTGATACTACCTTTTTATAACATTTTCTTAATAAAGCTGCTCTTGTCATTTCCATGACATTTATGAAATAATTTATGAGTTCAAGGCGTACTTAATCACATTAAACGCTGTTAAATCAAACCATAAATGGAAATATCATGTGCAAGAACAACTACTGACCCTCCAATTAAACACTTTGCCTGCTTGAACAAATTCGTAAAGATTATTTAAATGTGCTTTATTTCCCTATCAAATTAAATTTCAGCATTTATTACAGTCCGAAATCGTGTTCCGATAGTGGACAAGGCACATGACATTAAAGGGCTAAGTTTGTTCCAATGTACTGTGCTGGAAATTTCGTCTGGCGATTACTGACTAGATATTCTAGTTTCCCTAAATGTTTAGTTAAATAACTTATATGGCAAGGCCTATTATACTGTGTCTAAATATCGCAATGAAAAAAGCCCATGAAATCGAACTGCTAGGCTATCAGGTTGCTTCATATTATTTCTAAATATCGACTAAATTATTCATTACTCAATACTCTGTACCCATGAGTATAAAATGAACAACCCTTGAGTTTCTTACCCATTCTTATCAAGGTGAATCGGCTTTGGAATGAGTGGTAATGTTATAAATGACGTATTTCAAGTGTGATTTCATTACCTACGAAATGAAGATATTTTTGATTAGATTTGATTTGATCTAAACAAAATCTGACAATCACATATTCGCCTTTTTACGAAACCGTAAGAAGACACAAACAGTTTTACCCTAACACTATATAAAATGCAAATATATAATTTGAATGGTACAAGCTTAACAAGTTGTACATTAAATGTATTATTTCAAATTTATTAAATGAAATGATCAAAATCGTCATGTAGAAAACAATACAATTTTTAACCATTTTTCAATATAGTTTAATAATAAATTAGAATAAATAATGAGCAAATATCCTATTAACTGAATAAATGGGTTATTAACTAAATCAAAATAAACTCTAGTTTATTTTATAATATTCTTTTAGTATAGAATCACTATTTTCCCATCTCTGCACCATTAATTGCTATATTTATTTCATTGTCATGTACATTCAAAATAAAAGTTCTTTATTGTTATCTTATCGAGCTCGATACAAATCTTCACATCTCATGCTAATGATTAACAAAGTCAATGTATTTTAGATAATTAATTCATATCTAATCCAAACTAACATCTAGAAACTTCGGAACGACTCATTTACTTATGATTGCATTTATCTTTTTTTTATCATCTGTGATCAGATTTTTTTTATCGTATTCATACAATTTTTTGTCCTGGTAATAATTTAACTATTTCCGGATTGTTGGGATCGCCGTTTCCACGTACTACATAAACCACTCGCACATCACTGTCGGTATTGTCATTGTTTACAATGAAATCATTGCTGTCGACAAAATCATTAGTCTCAACATAATATCCACTCTCATCGTACTTAACATCACCGCCGACATTCGATGCGAATTCATTAAAGTTTGAAACTGACTCGCGATTGTAGTTGTCTGTGTACTGCCTGTTACTTTGCTAGCCTGGAAACGTAAAGGATTTTGTTTTGGAATTTGCATTAGCAATTATTGGGTGGTTTTCCGTGCCAGTTTCTTCTGGGAATTTTAGTATTCTACCAGTTCTTAAGTTATTTTCAGAAATATCGTGCGTATAAGTGCTTGATTCTGGAAAAATCCATTTAACAGGCTCACCTCTGTTTTCTTGCTTAACATTAATAAACGAAACGCTAGGGTTGTTTTGTATTCTCTTCTCGATTTTTTCTTTGCTATTCCCATCTTTATTATTTTTATAATGCCCATTGTAGGTATTGTAAGGATAATTGAGTCCGTAGTTTTGTGGAAATCCGTAACCACTTTGAAATCTGTTATCATATAGACCGGATAATGGCAAATTAATATTTGATTGATGGAAGCCGTAGTGACCACTGAAATCACCCGGTCCTTGTATGTTTTGTTGTTGGTTTGAAAAAACTTGAGTTTGGTGAGGTGTGCTTGATAGTTGTGAATAAAATTGCTGAAGAGAAGCTTGGCCGTTAAATTCAGACTGAGGATACATAGAAGAAGGTTCGTTAAAGAATCTAAAGAAACCTCCGTTGTAGTTATTCAAATATTCTACCAATTTCTCTGGGTCAGTAGGACAAAGTGGATAAGCGTATCGACATACGCCATTGTTCTCCTTCGAAGTGACTCCTAGGAAAACTGCTCGACCAAATACAAATAAAGGAGACGAACTGATGCCGCTGTAAGCTCCGAGTAACCTGAAATTAATAAAATTTATTTCACATAAAATAATTTATTTAGTAAGTACCAGATTCTAAAATGAACTCTCATTCGACCCAGACGAATAAAAATTGTTATTGTATTGCCTGATACAAGTTTTTGTTGCACATTACGGTTAATATTTTGAGTATAAAGTATTAAAAAGAAAAGCTTATTATTGGGTTAAAATAAGCTTATTTTTGGGTCAAATCGGGTCATTATGGAACTGAAGATAAAAATATTTAATACTTTGAAATATGATTGTTTTTAATGGATACGTGCGCTTTCATTACTTACATTATAAGAGGTTGTATTCCAATAACAGACGGCAGGAGAGATGATTGAGCAGCCCCGTTCTTGGACGCGCCCCCACCGGCCGCCTCGCAGAGTAGTCTTGGCACACACTGGTAGTCGTCGTAACGGGCTACGGACTCCAAAGCGCTTGCTATACGTGCAAAAGCCTGTTCAGCCAAACTTGACGGTTTCGATTGATATGGCGGTCCTGAAAAGAAAGATAATCATTTTAATAAAATTAATGATGTTTTTGGTGCTTTTATTCGAATAGGTAAGTTCCGTTTTAATGATTAATAGGTGCTTTCACTAAGTTTCACTAATACATTATATTAGAGAATGACTAGAACACCACAGCAAGGTACACACTCAGGTACATTTTTTTAAACAGCGTACATCAAGGTAAAAGTCAGTAAAAAGAAGAAAAAAAAGTGATAACTTCTATTTACCTGACTACTATTTACCTGAGGGTATTACATATATAAAGAAATTACTGTACTATTTCTTTAATTGTGAATATTGTCGCGCTTGATGCTGTCGATAAAGTAGTACAAATGAACTGTCATATTTTCCCTATGAATAACAGATAAGTCGATAAAGTAGTTTATCTTGAGTTTAATAAAAATGGCGAGTTGTGTTGTTCACGTCAAAGAGATTTCATGTTCTATGTAAGATTATTTTAGTAAAGTAAGAGATTCGAAATTGTGAATGAAATAACATGTGGAATAATAAACGTTAAATGTCGAATTATAAAAATAGGTAAAATTAAAGAAAATATTTGTTCGCAGAGCAACGCAAGTTTATTCATTTGCCAACCTCCATGATTTGAGACAAATAAAATTAGATTCACATTAAAAAAAAAATTTACGATACTTTCACAACAAGGTTATCTTTGTATGACTAAATAACTTACTGTGGTATACTCCGTTGGGAATTTGTGGGTATCCATACGAACTTTGTCCAAACGGATCGTTCATGACGTTGTTCGAAATGGGATGTTGTAATCCATAACCTGAGCCAGGTAACCGTTGCAGTCTTGGCTTCCTCCTACGTTTTTTCCTTTTTTGATGCGGCAAACTATTAGGTATCTGATTAACTCCGGGTGCATGGTTTTGGTCTTGGAAAGACACTAAATTGTTATCATAATTATTTTGATTGTCGTTTTGCGGTGGCTGCCCTTCGAAATTGACGAAACCATAGCCTTGTTCGTTACTTGGTACATTGACATTTTGATTATCTTCGAAATTTCCAACACCATATCCGGCTTGTCGATATTCAGTCGAATTATCGTAACTGAAAATTCTCCTAAGTAGAGAAGAAAAAAGTGATGAATTCTTCGCTGGACGGATAGACCCATAGAACCAAATATTAACATTTAATTTTTTGTAATGGTTTATTTTTAATATAAATTCAATAGTAAAGAAAGCTTTGTTATTTAATGTAATTAATAGCATTAAAGTTATAATCAACTAAAAATTCAGCAGTTTGTAATTTGATATTTAATGTATAAAAAACTTTATTAATATTTTCGTTTTAATATTGATAATACCATCTATTAAATAAAAATAATAATGTAATTGTGCCTCAGAGATCGCTTTTGGTCATCGGCGCCAGACGTCACCGCATCGGTGACTTTGATCGTCACAGACACCGACTCTGAATGAGCCAGTTTAGTGAGTTTGAGATGTAAAAATGAAAATCACATTGCCTATCTAATGCGCGGACATATTGCGTAATTGATAGGCTCTATATGTTACTTATAGGAGAGTGTGGTTTCCACAATCTTATCTCAGGTATGCAATGGGCTGTTCAATTTGACGCTAATAATGTTGCAATTGTACGCGGTTACTGGATACAAGCACTTATGTGCGATTTTCAAATTTTGGAACAGTTTTTAATGGTAAAGATAAAAATTTTTAAATGCTTCAAGACAAATATAAATCTTATGAATAGATAAATCAAAATATCGCTAATTGACGTAAAAGGGTTTCCTCTTTCCCTCCCAACAAGGATTTCACAAGGAAGCATATAATTTTAGAAACACTTACGCCAATATTTCTTGTGGATCATAACCCAGTTGCGAATATTGATCATGTGATACTTCTGTCTCCTGACAAATGCACGATGTCGTCAGCAGAAACGCCAGTGTAACGGATAATGGAACCATTTTAGCACTCGAAATATTACTGTAACAAAAAGTATGTTATTGTGTTCGCGTATCTTATAATTGTAATATAATTTTGCAGTACATTTATCTTTTGACATCATGCGTTGTAATTATATTTTAATTAAATTTGCTTATAAAAACGACCTATTGTAAGCATTCTAACAAAAAAAACAATTACTGCGTTAGTCAGCCTTGGGTTGTTTATCTGTGACTCGTTCGTAATTAATATCGATAAGTTGTATCGACTTTAAATATAATGAAATTAATAATAATTAAAAATGGCTAAGTGCGATATTTATTTTAATGACATGGAATATTGTATCGAATATAATAAACATAATACACTTTTTTTAGTCAGCATATTTGAAATATGTTTAACAAACAAAACGAACAAGTATCTACATTAACAGATAAACAATCGGGTTTAAAAATTACGCTTTGGAACATACTCTTGAAGAACTGATTTTTATATATTTCATTTTTACATTGATTTCAAAAAGTACATTACCCCGTATAACATCTACCATATTTATCACGTCTATATCTTTTAAAATAAAAGTGCTTAAAACACAACAGCTATTGAGTTAGAAGCAGACCAACACATTTAGTTCCTTCATACACTAGCATGCACCCACAGCTCCGCCCGCGCGGACATGCAATGAATTCCTCCATCTCTTATATCCACTGATTATTTTGGCTTCTATTGCTCTCTTACAAAGACCTCTCATGCTCGTTTTTCATGAATATGACCCAACTAGAGATATCGGTCAGTTACAGTTTTACTACATTTACACATATAATGTTTTTTTTTCGATTCGTAGGAATTTACTCCTCAAGAATCGATTTCCATATTTAACTTCCATTTTTTCTACTTAAACCACATGGTAAGCAAATTAGACAGGATGTAAAATCTAGCGTTGACAAAAAGTTCAATCGTTTGGAACATATTCTTAAGGAGTTAACTCCAGTCGCACCTCGGAGCTGACACGCACCAGCTTGTTTTACGCTAAACATTCTAAAAATCCCAGTTGACTCAATTTTTATAGCTTTCTTGCGTTTATGCACGTAAAATACAAGATTTAGTAAGCAAGCAACGAATCAGACAAGGAGCCACGAAAAAAAAAATACTTTTTTAGTTATCGGGCGTACTATAAGTATTTTTTTCGCTAGATATTGAAACACACATCTCATTATTTTTCATTTACTCAGTAAAATTTATTCAATGTGCTCATAATGTCTATATAATATACACACGAGCAGAAAACAGACCAACATTCAAACAGAGAAACAGACGATGGAATTGCTGTTTTGTATTTATTTATTATACAGACACCCAATTGTAGATCGGCGGTTAAAAGCCTCGTCTTGGAATCAATGAGTACTGGGTTTGAATTCTGACCACATGCGGTCGGATCGACAGTGAGGCCCTCGGAATAGGACGCAGTCACCGAATTGGTGACGGCGGTTACCGGGAGCCCCAAACCCGCTCGAACGACGAGGAGAGCGTACTGCCCTGTCAACCTATACTATTATAAAAATCTATAGTGTCTATCTATACATTCATTTTTTTTTGTGAAATTATATGATTAATATTCGTTTTATGAAATCATAAAATACATATTACTCAATGACAATTGGTGTGCACTCAAAATATTTTAATACATAAATAATAGGCCACTGTCTGTCTGTATGTCCTTATATAACTTAAGAATGGCTTCACCGATCTTGATTAATACTGAGGTAGAGTCAAAATATATAATTACGCAAATTACATGCTACTGTCTGTCAGTCTGCCTATGTGTATGTTCTTTTGTGATTTAATTAATGAAAATTGATATACAGAAAATCAAATAATAGTCTATGTGTCTCTTTGTTCTTTTATAACGGTTTGACCGATTTTGATTAAAATTTATCTCGATTTAAATTGATCTTGAATTAAACCCGATCTTGCACTGCCTTCTGCCTTCGACACTTTCACTTCCACCGTCTCGCTCTCGATTCCAATACAGGTCTCGATACAGATCTTGGTCCTCCCTTGGACGTTAGTGGTGGTGATAACAAATTATTATTTATATTGCAACGGACGTCCAAATGAACCTAATATTATAAGAATCTTAAAACCATCTGTAAATGATTTTACATCGAACGGTCAAAGTCCTATACAAATACGTTCAGTAATTTTTACGTGATCGCGTGACAAAGAAAACCACTTTGATTAAATAATTGCGCAATTTATAGGCTCTAAATGAGTTTCATACACCGTATGATGAACATAAAAAAATATGTTTTTTATTACTTTAGTCGCCATATTCATTCGTTCTTATGCAGTTACGTATGCAATTTGTAAGTCGTTTTTTATTGGAGTAAAAGGGCTTTGAATTTTGTATGAAACTTGTTATGGAGTGCAGCACGCCTATGAAATTAGGTATGAATATTGCTTATTGAAAGTAGTGAGATGCGTCTTTTACAGTTAGATGGTGGAGTGAGGTTATATAATCAATAAAAATGAGTGCGTATTTTGTTCGCTTTTTTGCATGCCTAAACCATCCTTCGAATTATGATAAAATTGACGGTATGTTGATGTACACGTGAATGAGATTTCTGAAAAAGTAAACTAGCATTTTTATCTGACGTTATTTGCGCATTTGTGTCACTGTATCAAACGATTGAACTAATTTTAAGAATTACTTCGTTAATAAGCAGCTACCCGAGTGAAATAGATTATTGAAGTTTCGTTTCGGCTTTATTTTCATATTTTTTTTTTATTACAAATTCTTATTTTTTTTTCACTAATAGAAAGCTACACTATCCCTGAGTAATATAGCATAAATTTTATTGTGATATTAGCTTTGTGCCCGGCTTCGTCCAAATTGTAGCTGTGACTGATAACGGAATCGAAATTGCAAACCGTGGCAGAAGCAAAGTCGGGAGCCGCGGCCGAAAAAGTCTGAAACGAAGAACAGGGGCAAGATCGAAATCGACCGTAGCACTAAAATAAGAATCGCGACTGTGACTGGGATCGACGTAAGAAGAGAACAGAATCGAAAGCGGAATTAGAATTTGAATGTACTTAAATCGAGACCGGCTTCGGAATCAAAAGCGACGCCGCGATCGTAATCAGGATTAAGATCGCAATCGATCGATACGTAAGGTACAGGAATCAGTTCAGTCACACGGACAGAGCCGCGGGCGAAAGGTAGTCTGAAATAAAAAAGAATGTGCGAGAACGCACCTCAGCAAAATGAACATGATATATGACCCTTAATGATAATTTCCTCTGCGGTGATTTGTTCTACGAAATCAATTACGGTGAATATAATATTAAACTTCACATTAGAACAAGTTACAATAATTTAGTATTGCACGCCTCATAAGCGGAGCATTGAGGTAGTGCTCTACTCTCACCTTACAAAGATCAAGTGATTTTTTGAACTAAAAGTGTCTCTATTTATTTTTTATCGCACTTCTATAATAATATTGACACATGAATATCAAGAAAAAACACTAGTTACAACACTTGACATTTTTAAAAGACATTTTGGCTTTTAAATTAATGAAAAAGATGTTTAATAAAATTATTACGCGGACGTCCGTGTGCCTGGATGTATCCATACTCGCTGGTCGCGATAACTCCCGAAAAATTTAACTGATCTAGTTCATTTTTTCCAAACGCTTTAGTATTATTCTAAATTAAGTCCTTTCGAAGATCACGGTCTGATTCGCTTACGTGGTATTTTTGCATGCCTCATAAGTGAAACGCTGAGGTAGTGCTCTACTCTCGCCTTATAAAAATCGAACTAATTTTTGAAATTAAAATTTTTTTATGTTACTTATAATGTACTTATAGACTTGTATAAATGCACAAATGACAAGAAAAAACATTAGTACTAATATATATATTTGTAAAAATTTAACGACCGCTATGAGGCGTGCACTTTTGGATTTTCCAAAATTTTTTAACATTTTTTATATGATTATAAGGGCATCCAATCACTATTGCTTAGTTGAGTACGAGAGTACGTTGACTGATAGACAGGAGCTCAGTTTTTTTATTCATAGTGATATCCCTCACGATCAATCCTATTCGAAAAACATAATCTTACGTTTTCTCCGCGCAGGTTAAAAACATGGCTTTACATCATTCCCGCGGTGAAGGGATATTAGAAATGAAAAAAAAATTAGTGACTTGTTAATAAAATAGTCCCTTTTGGACGGCGTCTAAATAGTTCCCACGGCGCAGAAATGTCGACAGCTCACGTACATGGGCATTTGACAGAGCGGTGAGTAATGTCCTATTTTTATGAAAGTCATTGTAATTTATATATTTCTATATTTCTTTTAGTCATTACTTTTCAATTCAGCAATTCAAGCAAACGAAACTAATGCAAAGAAAAAAATAAATAAAGTTGATATTTGTTCTCTATTTTAGTACTATTACGTGATGCATCGTGCAAGACATTCCTATAAAGTATGTAATGTGTTATTTATAAGAAACAGAACGCACCTGTTGCCATAAACTAAATATTATACACAAGGCATAGGATTGATTTCCTGTCAATTCAAACCCTCATGGCGAGTAGTTGATCTTATTTCGTAGCATATAAAACTATTTCTGGTTTGAAGCCCAGTCCTTAAAAATATCTTAAAGAATAGCAAGTCTTAAGTTTTGGTCGATTTCTTGATTCTCTACTTTTGTTCGCAGTTCCACGCAAAAACAGGTCTCGTTAGTAATTTCAATTTTGAAGGCGATCTCGATACCGATTTCGATCTTAATAATACCCATACGAAATTGGTTAGGTTCTTTAAATCGATACAAATCACGTATTCACTCATTTCAATCGTAAATGCTTATTTGCCTATATTTATTTTCAAAACTATTTTCAATACAAAATATTTCATGATGGCAAATAAAGGTACATTTAGTATTTATAATAAAAACTATTTATAATAGAAACCTCTCTTAAGAATTCACCAATTTAAAATAGTATTTTAAATCATTGACATAACAAAAAAAAATTATATGGGAGTCAATAACACAATATCAATTTTTCTCCGCAATTTTTTTTCGTAAACGTATTTTCATATGTAAGTAAAATGTATATTCCTTCACATGTATTAAATGACACCGTGTCATTTAATATAAACTTTCAACGAAGTGACTCACAAAAAAACCTACAACTATAAGCGAGCAATAATTTTTTCCTGAGCAATTTCTAACGAAACCTATATTACGTAATAGCAGCGCAAACGTTTCTATATTTATGACTTCACTTATAGAAAACTCATTATTTTATCTCTATTATTTCACCTAAGTTGGCTCTAAATCGAATGGACAGACAGGAATTGTAATACGCTAGTCCAAGTATCCATTTTTAATTCTTTAAGGAATTCAATTTAAATATATAATCAAATATTTCTAAAAGTCTTCTCAAAAAGTTTAACGAACACTGTTTCCGTTAGAAATTATTGTGAATCAAAATCGTTATGCGGTTTGTAATAGTAAATAAGTTAAGGCCATCACTGTAAAAAGCAATAACTATTAGAGAATTATTTACAAATAAAAAGTCAATACTCACTCGAAAGCACTTTTAAACGTCGCTGTACATCTAAAAAGCTCCGCTCGAGTGTCCCGCGACGGCTCACAAAGCTTAATTGACGCGCAAGAACGTATCGAAAAAAGAGTGCTCTTTGTGCTGAAAGAAATTAACAGAAACCGTGTGCTCGACGGCGTGCGGCTTGTTAACAAGTGCGAAATCCGAGTTTCACTTCGGCGTCGGAGGAAGAAAGTGACGTGATGTCATCGAGAACAGCCTCACGCTGGAAGGATCTCGCCCGATCCGTTTTTGTAGCGGCCGACTAACGGATTAGCGAAGCGTTTCGTAACTCCCGCCGTCCCTTATAAGGGAAATGATTACTACACAAAAGAACTTTCACGAATCACTACATCTTTATGTCTATGCAACTAATTTTATATTCAGACTAATTTTAGAGACGACTAATTTTACATTCACTTTGTTTCTCAAAAACAAATAGCGCGCTTGACTAAAACTGCTGAAATAATTTCTAAGATACTACGCAGTTAATCTAAGATATTTACCCTAATATTCAAGAGGAGTGGTGATCGGGTGCCACTACTCCTCTTGAATGTTAAGGACATTAGTCCTACGGGCGATTATTGAAGCGTTGGGGAAGAAAATTCTGGAGCGACGACTAGGAATTTGTGTCGCAGGGTCGGACGATCTTCCTCTGGGTGGCTTGACGACCTGGTCAAGGTCACACTACGCCGTTAGTCACAGGTGGTCCAGGATTTTCTGTGGTGGAAAACTAGGGAGAGGCTTATGTTTAGCGGTAGCTTTTCAGTGTCTGAAATCAAAATTATCTTGCCCGACTAACGTATATTTTATTTTTATCCAAAAAACTACTGAACCAACCAACCTCAAATTTCACACGCAGTGATAGTATGTGAATCTAAATCGTATTTAAATTCGAATGAGAGTTTATTTAATTTTTTTCACACTAAAATGCTGAACCATCCAACGTCATATTACATACAACGTTGATTTACCTTAAGCTGATGCTCTATCCAGCTAGAATATGGGCTATATATTGCGAAAGGCGAAAGGTTGGCTGTTTGTCCATTTCTCTTAATCCATATAAAATCTGCTGAACTTAACGGCTTCAAATTTTACAAATAGAATTACTACCTCTCCTGTCAATACATTAATATTTGTCTATATATTACGAAAGAAAAACATTGTCCAAATGTATTTTAGGATGCCGTAGACAAAAACGGAACCCTTATAGTTTCGTCATATCCGTCCGTTCGTATGCCACAGGCATTTTACTCATAAACTACATGATGTGTATTGATGAAGTTTGGAGTATAAGTACCTTGTAATAGACGCTACTTAGTTTGGTAGTTAAATAATAAAAATAAATATTTTTAGGGAGAGCGCTATATATATGTAACAGATCCTGAAAAAGATTTTTTCAGCAAACATCAACATGTGACGCATATTTAGACATTTATTTTAAAAACACTTTTAGGTTCTTAAGCAACTTTTGTGATTAAGTGAATATTTTCGGGAATAATCACCTCGAAAGTAGCATAAATTGTGTCCTCTCTTTATTCTTTAAACCGTATGTCTAAAATAATGAAAAAGCAAAGGTAATGCTTAATAGATACTTTCAAAGAAAATTATCTTGAACTTGATCGAATATATGGTTTTTGAGGTATTTCCGAAAAACTGCGCTTTTAAAGAAATGTACGTAAGTACCAGAAAAATATACCCTTTTTGCTGGTGCACAGCAAATTTTACATTTTCAAGACGATAGGAAGTGTTTCAGTTGTGTTGTAACACTCTAAAATTTAATACTGTATTTATGTGAATACAATAAAATAGTAATGCACTACAGCAAAATTATTTATAGTAATAAAATATACTTAATTTAGACTTTGTATTAACGATTGTCATATAATTATTTATAAAAACCTATTATTTATTCTTTCAAACCAAAGAAGAATGTTAGTATCCACCTAACCATCCAAATTTCACAATTCAAAACTGTTACGAAATTTCATCTGCAGTACATTTCTTAGTAGTGACGGCTACGGAACCCTACACTGTGCACGGTCCGATATGCTGTTGACCGATTTTTCCGCATGAAGTACTTTACCGATCAATATAAGCTATTTTTTTCAAACCAATCATAATTGAGAACCAATGTTAAAACAATACCGAACCTAATCAAGAATTTGGGACCAAAACGGAATGGAAAGCACAAACGGTATAAGCTTGTATTCGAAGAATAGAGGGATTATAATCGGACCTGAGTTCATGACGATACCGGGAGTGGAGACGTGAGCTCAACCGGGAATTTAACACGACCAGAAAAGAGACACGGTCGTAATCAGGGAAAAGGACAGGGATCAGCGGCAAAAATGGTATCGAAATCGAGCCTGGTACTGATAGTGGAATCGCAATCAAAATTAAGAGCGAACTCTGATGCGGGACTAGTATGCGATCGATATGCAAGGTGAGGGAATTTATTCTATGTCCGCATAGGCACAGGCGAAAGGTACCACGCAACAAATAAATTATATAGTATATTTTAACTTTCATATAGAAAGGCTTGCAAAAAAAACAGACAATAAATTTCTTCTAAAGCTAAACGACATGGAGAATTAAAATCTGTAATTATGTTTTAAAACTATCTATATTTAAAGCAAAAAACAAAACCACTCCACCGTTCTGATCATTCAAGTCCAACTTGCAGGACCAGTTTTTAAATTTTTAAATATTTTTGAACTCGAAGAGCACGAAAAGTATTAAAATTTGCTACTGTTTATATTTTCAAACGCCATGAGTGCTAAGGGAACAAGTTTCACGGATGGCCTGCAGGGTCAAACGTTTATTTATCAGTAGTTTCTATTATGGGATTCAATATCACTGGCAAATACATTACCTGTACTTGTACATGTTTTTTTTTATAAATCATTGACTTATTAATGTAAACAGACTTATGACGATATTAATATACACATAATTTATTTTTTAGTCGATATAAATATACGTATGTATTTTGACTAAAAAATAAATTATATGTAGCTTACATAGCTCTTTTAAATATAAAATTCACAAATTTCAAAACCATACTGTTTTAAAACAGTCGCACTTGCACAACATATTAGAAATTCAAATTATATCTAAATTGGTTGTGGTCAAAAACAAAATGAATCAATGTATTTTAATAATGTGTATCTTAATAGTCAATATCTAATTAATTAGCCGCTACGATGGGCACATGATAATTTTATATCGATACAAAATCAATTGTCTGTTGTTTTGACAGCTGTTTTGTTCTAGATGTGTCATAACATTGACCTTGCGTTTGTCTCGCGGACTGTCTATCGGTACCGGATTGGTTGCCCAACTTTGTGGAAGTGTTGGTCAACTCTAAAATGTTAGTGATGTGCCAAAATTAATTAGAAAGAAATATTGTGAAAAAGCAATCCGTTCTCGATAATATAAAATTCAAATACCAGTTTTTTTTTTATTAATAAGTTGCCGTACTGGATTTAGTTGAGGTGAAGGTCGATAAACCAATATTTATATTTAAGTATGAAATTCTTAGAATTTATTAATTTATTGACTGTATGCAATGTATTTAACTTATAAATCGTTTGACAGATTTAGGTAAATTGTTTTTAAATATGCCATAAGATTCCAGCCTTTTATAGACTATAATGTTTGTGATGTTTTGAAAAAAATTGACGTGTAAGATTAGTAAATATGTATTAATAAGTGTCTGAAGGAAAGATTTTGGGAGGCCTTGAAATTGAAGAAAGAAAAAAGAAGAAGAAAAGAAAAAATGGGGATGAAAAAGAAAAAGGACAAGGGTCCGAAAGAAAGAAAATAGTTTGGGAAGGATCACTAGAATAGATAAGTAATAAAATATGGATATAATGTGAGGTTTGGACATCTAAGCATGAAGATGGTGGAATGCGAAGTAACTGCTTGTGGGGTGAAAATTTAAGAAATAGAGCTAAAAATTAATTCATATAGCGTTTTTAGTTAAACTGAATTACAAAGGCGAAAACTTGGGTAGCATCCAATAACTCGTGCTAAAATAATAGTGCAAGTAATGAAAGTATAGGTCTCGAATTTAGCTATATTGATCAGTGGATCGTCAGTGGAAAATCCTAAGACCTTTGAATATGGCATCTCCCAAAAGCAAAGTTGTATCGAAATAGAGATAAAGTGTCCGTGTAATAACAACCTAACATCATTGCCCTCCAGAATTAGCACAACCCAATACCCAGGTCCTACAAGAAACTAATGGGTACGTTGAAGGTCGAGTAAGTTGGCAGAATTGGTGAGAAACTAATTCTCAGTTCATTATTGACCCGTGTTTTTTGACTCCTTGTAAAAGTTACAGACAATTCCTATCAGGGGTCCTTGTCGTCACTGAACAGTGATGACAACTTTCGGGTTCGTATTATATAAAATTAAGCAGATACTTTGGGTGCATCTTTTGCACTAAATTCGACTCAATTATCAAAACGATAAAGTCTTGAATTATGGCAGTCCGTTCGGCGCTACATACATATTGACATTGCCCACCGTCTAAGCATACGGGTGTCTTATGCTATGCTCGATGTAGATCACAACCGCCGTTCTATATACGCAGATCCCCTTCGCCGATCTCCAGGCTACTTGAGTTTCATGCGAGCTACCTTCGTTAACCTGGCCGTTGGAAGACTGCTCAACAGGAACAAAATAATACAGCACCTTCCAGATTAAACTATCCTAGAAGTCTGAACTCGACTTTATTTATGATATTAACGTTTTGACTATATTTATCGAAATGTCATAAATAACCTACACTAACAATGCAAATGTTAAAGTCGGACTTGTGGGTGTGAACGCAACGCCTAAAGGTTACTGTACCGCAACAATTGACTCAATGTTAAAAAAATCGTTGAATTATAATACACCTATTTCATGATTTTCTTAAACGAAATTTACGTTGCACTTTAGTCTTATTTCTATAATGTTATACGTATAACAAAAAACAAAATGTGTTTTTGTGTGTGCCTCTTCCACGATGTCATTTGAAATTCGTTTTTTTACAAAAAAGTACTTTTACATTTTAGTTTTAAAGTGATTTCTTATTAGAATTGAGTTTAAAAGAAGATAATGGAAGATGTCCTTCATCTCATTGAAATGGAGCTATTTAAGAACATTTTTATAAGCGCAAAAACCATTATTCAAACGTACCTACTTATTGTTGTTTCTATTTTCTTTGGATAAAAATCTAACCATTCTGCTCCTTAAGAATCACTTAAGTAGTAATATTTAACACAGAAGGTATTCTAGATTCGATTGTCTATGAAGACAATCGAGTTGGACAATGAAGACAATGAAGGCAATCGGAGCAAAGAGCAGTTATGTCTCTCGAAAGTTCTTTTAATAACCGCTCTTTGCTCCGCACAATCGGCTACAAGCGACACATCACTAGCATCATTCGCTACCGGCTCTTGTCCATCACGGGCAGAGGATTATCGCGACAGGCGCTGGCGCGTGACCGGCTCGCTTACAAAACGCTACCTACGGCGCCATTACCGATTGCTAAATCGATTTGCAAAATAAACATGTACTTATTATTACAATTTTAAAGTTAATTTTGTATTCAGAAATAATTAAATTTTGTATGTTATCTACAACATAAAATCCGTCAAAGGCGCATAATAAAGTGAAGCAGAGGGTTAAAATGGAAAGCTTTGAACAGACTAGCTTTCAGCCGCGACTCCGTCCTCGTGGACATAAAATGAATTCCTTCATCTTCTACATCGATCGATAACACTGTCATTCACAACTCCTATCCTCCCTCCCGATGGTCCCGATCACGTTCCTAATTACGATTTTGGTCTCAATTCAGACCCCGATTTCGATCTAATTGATCTAGAGAAACGTATACCGTATACTCAAAACATATACACTCCTGCTAAATTGTTTTGTTACCAAACAATCGCACTCCCACTCTCGATCCCGATTCTGATAATTAGTCCCTATAAAAATAGTGTCATATTCGCGCAAATGAAGGGAGTTAGCCCCAGAACTTCCCGCATTGTTTTGAGCCATAATATTTTCGAATTTGGAAAGTACAATAATACTATTGGTCACATTTTCAAACTCAAAAGTATCAACCTTTTCTTTCAAAATTTTTAGAAGTATAAAAGCGCTGTTATTTTTATATACTTTGCAAGTGATATTTTTTTAAAGAAAAATCTAATTTAAACGAATTTTTCCGAATGAGGTGCACTATCACTAACTCAAAAAATATTTTGATCTCAAAAATCGATTGTCCAAGAAATCTAATTAAAAAAAGTAAGCGTTACGATGTTGATCTTTAGATCACGGGCGTGCGGAAAAATTTCAGACAGGGTATGTAGGGCTGAAAAATCTTTCCAGTTTCACCAACGTTTAGGTTGGTGCCCCACCGACGGTGACTACCTACGCTACTCGACTCTCACTGTATGAACATTCGTTCAAAACATTGTGTATAATCTCGCAAAACACGCGCTTGTAACACTATTGTCAACTCGTATTTGCCCGATTAGTGTAGTTGTTGTAGTGAGCCTGCTTACTGCGCAGGGGGCGTGGGTTCGATTTCCACACAAGACAAACATTTATTTATTTCATTAAAAATTAATAATTTTATTGAGTCAGGGTGTTTGTATATATTATGTGTACATATTTACAAAAACAAAGTAAATATGTATTATGTCAACTCTCTGATACCCACAATACGTCTCTCTGTTTAGTTTGACATCAGATGATTGTGTGTATGTATCAGAAGATATTATTATTATTGCTATTAAATAATAGCGCTTTTTCTTTTAGGTCGGTTGCAATTGAATTTCAAAACAATTATCGGTGATACTAAATTTGGTTCTGTACAATTCCATGAAAGTTTCAAACCCTTTTATTTTTTGGACACAATAAATAATGTCTCTAGTCTTTTTATGTAAATAAAAAAAAATAACCATATTTTTTTATGAGTTATATTTATTTATCATTCAGGGGCATGTATGTATAGGACCACAAGAAATGCTCAGTCTATTTGCTGTCACACCAGTCCAGGACCAGTCGCACGCACGTACTATAGATCACTTTAATCATTTTCAATATATTTGCAAAATACGACACATTTATTAAGCGCAAATGAGTTTTTATATAAAAAATCGGATCTTTAATGAATTTAAAAATTATTAGGAACGACACTATTTTGAAAATTCTTTGCTTGCGATATCATTCAAAGAAATGAAACGACTTCATTCAATTTTATACAGCATTCAAGGCAGTGTTATTAAAAATGGAATTTATTACATTTTAGAATAGGTCACTTAAATACAATAGTTTAGAAATAAATTGAGAAAAATCTTATTCAAAATTTTTTTTGAGATGTCATATTTTTCATAGCATATTTAAAGAGAAAACGAGCAGATGAGCCATCACAATTGGATGGTAGCCGCCGTCCACGGCCACTCGTAACTCCAGAGGAGTCACCAGTGCGTTTCTAACCTGTCAGATGCGATCAGTATACCTGATTGTGAGGGAATTGATAGAGAGGGAGGTGGTGATGGAAAAGGGAGTTAATTCTCACTCACTAGACGAAACGCAACAGCCGAAGCTGCCATTTTACGTCAATTTTGTGATGGTGTGGTATGCACCGACTGAACCGATCTATTTTTGTCCTGTGGTTAAGTTGACCACAGTATGGCTCTACCACAGTAGACTTATTTAATTAAATTAATGACTCATTAACGTCAAATATTCATAAAAAAATAAGTTTAAGTTCAGTCAAATCTATTTAATTGTCACCAATCCGATTCCAAGCGGTATATTCTTTCTGAAGATATTGGAGGTTTATGTTCACGAACACGCGCATGCACGAACGCAAATATGTTCGGACACATCATGAATGCGCGTACGAATGGACACATGCACGCACGCACGCACGTACGTGTGTACGTGTGTACTATGTGTATCCACACACAGACCCATGCACACACATACACATATTGGTACACACATACACAAACCTCAAAACACCGACATCTAATGATCACTATTTTAAAAATGAAAACTGAAAATAATAACATCACTTGTTCTACGTTAATTTTAAGAAAATTTTGAAGATAAGGAAGTTTAAGTAGACCAACAGTTCAGTAATTGTAAACTTCTGAGACTTAAAATTTAATATAAAATCTTTATAAATGTTATTTAACGTGCCATGACTTATGGACAGATTATGCATAGTTTAAGCTACTGAAAAAAGATATGAGCGTTGACTTGAAAACGACGTAATATACTTACAAAAAACCTACTCGTCGACTTAAAAAGTTCCTCCTTTTCGAAGTTGGTTGGAGACTAAAGTATTTTTAATAAGCCACATCGATATTTGCAATTACGTAAAAGACTCATTCGAATTCAACTTGAACATTTTGGCAATAACATTGGGACCGGTCATTGCAATAAATAAAAAAACATCATAGAAATGGTTGAAAAAATGGTCCTTAAGAGCCATATGTTAAAAATGTTTTCATAGTAGACGTTTATACAATTTTCTATTGAAGAAATGTACTTTATTAGACTTGAATTCTAGACGCCTCGATGCTACGATGACACACTAAAATAAATAGATCATGAAACTCTGATTGCGATACCACCGTGATATGATACAGTGCAAATGCAAGCGCAAAGCTTAGCCACAAGCACTTTCGCTTTTCCAAATTTTTTGGTTTGCACATTAAATTAGTATTTAAGTTTTATCGAATATCAGTGTTGTTATATATGTTGCAATTTGCAGAATATTTCAATAAGGCTATCGGTTGATTTTCAATAACGCCTATTAGAATAATTCTGCAAACAAACTACTTTCCCAATATAATGACACCTTATTGTCAATTAGTTATAGACTACTACTGCAACTCTTTACAACTATGTTGATAACGATGAAGACGTTTCGCTATACGTCTTACTATTAAATCACTCTATGAAGGTGACTATTGATTAGACCTTATTCATAATTCTATTTTTGTGTTTTGAACGAATGAATTGAGTCCTATGACACTATTAATTTTAAATGATTGTAAAATAAAATTAGATTATGGAAAATTGTTGGATGTAAATAATTATAGATGGGTATTTCTTTATGTATGTTTATTTAATAAACAGAATAAAAACACAATGGCTTACGTAATCTCCATCGCGAATAATAACATCACATTTTTGTAAGCAAATAAGTGTTGCCAACTATACAAATAATATAATAAATCCATAAACCAATAGTTATTTATCTTGTTCACCGGTCAGCGTGCGCCGCGGTCGCCGAGTGCGAAGGGCGCGCGCGCCGCCGTCAGCAAGTAGAAGTTACCTCTTGCACTGGGACACATGAAATTAAATCAGAAATTGACACACTTAAAATATCATATTTACCGCAAAGACAGCTATAGAACGAAAAAATATCACAAATCGATAGCTCAGTAATTTCAAAACATTCAGATTTTCTAGAATCAAATAGACCTGTGTATCTTATCCATCGCCGTGAAAGTGAGTTCAACGGTACGATTACAATAAATACTTTATTTTGATGCGAAATATCGAATAAGTTATTAAATTCATAAGAAGTAATTGTTAATTTAGAGTTTAGCGGGAGCTTTAATTAGAAGACAGTATGCTATAATTTTTCATTGATTCTTTTTTCATATCAATTGCCTGACTAATATCATACATCTTGATGAAATTTTAAATTGTCCTGGAAATAGTAGCAAAAGGTTAAAACAAAATAAAAACCGGTCATAAAATATTTTAAGCATTTACATAATTCTTTTTTTATCTGTTTATAACACAATGTGCAAAACGGAGTCATGCGTGCAATTTATGTAGAATTAGGCGCCAACTTGTACGTCGACGTCCAAACAGTCGAAGTGTGATGTGCTGAAGATCGTAGCCGAAATTAACGGTTATATGAGGAAAAAAGGTATAAAAGTGAATTACAGGAAAACGGCAAGGTTAGGGTGTTTGAAGGAAGCAAAGGACTACTTAATGCAACGTCGTGGTAGGGGCTGAGAGAGTGGAGCTAGCATAAGGGTTTGTGCATGGGGTTTGTTTGTTTACGAATTACCTCACAATATCAAAGCGAGAGGTGAAGTGATCAGATGCGATAATAAATTTAAGGCTCAATGTTGAACCACGCGCGCTGTTATGAATAATAGAAAACGCAAAAATATTTGTGGAAAGTGGAATCACTGTGCCTAAACTTAGGCACGGTAATCAAAGTTGGTTGGTTGAAGAAACGTCAAAGTAATATTAATGCAGTGAAAATAGAATCTTCGCGTAATAATTGTTGTCTTTAACAGGCAGATATAGGAATAATGGGGTGAGGAAATGGTATAGCTTGAAAGAAGATGTAGTATCTAAGGTAGAAAAGTTTATATTGACTATGGTTCGTCCATCTGGAAAAGGTTGATGAAAGTAGATTGAAAAGTTGGAGGAAATATATAGAGCAAATGTGGTCGGCATTATTCTCTATAAAAATTGATGCAGTTTTATTACATTCATTACACATTGAAAATAGATTAAATTGTAAGCAACCTAAGCAGAGAGGCTTGCATAAGACGATTGGTGAATATTAGTGGAGTAAATCAATATTTGGATGTAAAAATCGTACTAAACGGAGAGCCATAGTCTCAATCTAATTCATTATGAACCATTTTTTAAAAACTTAGATAAAGGCTTTGACTCTACTCTTCCCACTCATATACTCCACCATTGTACTCACACCAATGTATGAGCACAATTAGGTTATATTATGTTTACACAGGATATAAATGAACGAGACCGCGTCACTTGTCTCTGTTATAGAACATAACGTTCCTACTTAATTTCTATTGCTAATTTTTAAAATTATAACCTGGTTGACAAAATGTAACAACGAATTTGGCTTGAAAAATAAATCAACCATGCTACGTCATCAATGTCACCAGCGCGCGCGTTGTTTGGCAACAATGCATAACTAAAACTTATGCGTGTTATTGACTTTTGACGTCAAATTACAACGAAAATGGAATTTAGAAAACGAAAATGAAACTAACATGAATGTTAGTACCTAAGGGCATTTTATCTATACTGAGCGTATGCTAACACAATAACCAAATATTCACAAATATTCACTGACACTAAATAAATTCATCATTGATGTTGCGTCGCGAGATTTTTCGTAAACGAAACGCACGAGCGCTTCCGCGTCGCGTAGCGTTCACACCAGTTCATACTACTCTATGGTTCACACTGAAGACACACTGATTGGAACACATGTAAGAGAATCAAGAGGGAGTTAGCGGTAGGAGTGCAGTGGCTAAATGGCACTAAGCGCGTTTGAATAAATTATGCAGGTCGGTTAATTAATAATTAACAAAAGTCATTTATTTTTCTGGTTAATTTTTTATTATTTATGTTATGTTTATTATAATTAGAATATGAAACTCTAGAACGGGATAAAATAGCGTGGTGCTGTTTATTTATATACTTTATATAGAATTTGTGAACACGATTACCGATTTATGTCTAATCGATAATTTACAAACATTTATACGTTGACATTATTAACAAAATCGTACATTCGTTCTTGGCTATTGTTACACGGTAATGAAGAAAAAAATCAGTCAATCATTCTGTTATTAAACGAGACCGTTCTCAAATTAAATAACAAACCAAATATAGCTCTTGTTGTAAGCTATAAACCAAATGTACCCAAAATTGGCTTAGCTTTTGTCCATAGTTATTGCTAGTTACCAAATCCGGTAGTAACATCTGACGTTCAGAATTTAACATTACCAATCGTAACCATCTAAAAACAGATTTTTATACTTTCTTCATGAACATAAAAACTAGACGGACGGAGCATCGCCCAAACATTACATAGCAGGTTACTTCTGAGTGGGCGGAGGATGTCCGAGGTAGCACAATAAGAGTTATATGTGCATGTGTTTATGGCTAGCGAGTTGCCTTATTTTGGGCAAACGATAGTACTTCGTCTGCCTATTTCGCATGATTTTGTTATCATATGTCAAAATTATAATACTAAGAAAATAAATCCCGTAAATTAACTAAAATTTATTTAATACGACACTTTTTCAACATATTTGTAATGTAATCTTTGCTTATCTGAAAGTGATTTCATCAAAGATAATATTACATACATTACAAAATCGGTTCTAAAGTGCAAATGATATCATAAAGCTCAATGTGGATTATTTTTATTAGGCGTAACGATTTGACATAACCCATGGCTTTTATATATCGACTACTCGTGATTAAAGAATTTTGATAGAAATGTTGATATTTCTTAAAACTCCTTCCGAAGCCTGCTTTTGATTCTATTGTTAATCCGACAGCCTTATTACGTAGATGCAAAATCGATTTCAATCCCGGAATCGATTTCCGAGTCAAACTACTTGGGCATAAAAAAATGTTATTGTTATAGGAAATTTAAATTTAAAGCGTTTAAAGCGTTAAATTAAATAAAAATTTTGCACGCTCATCGAGAACCAATGACTGTACAATAATGTGATGTAATTGGACTGACCTGAAGATGGAGCCAAAAGGTACGCAGGAACTCCATAACGGAATAACGTATCCTAGTCGTGTTTGAGCTTGTTGGAGTTGTCTTAAGATGTACTCTGATCGTGAATTTTCAAGGTCTGATGATGAAGCCGGAAGGTAAGCATTAGCACTTCATAATAAAACAACGTAGCCTAACCATGTTTGGGCTTCATGAAATTTTCTTCAAATGCACTTTTCCCATGAATGGCTTTCAGAGTCTGATAAACCCAGATGGTTGATATTGAAATTCCATAACGAAAAAAACATATACTAAATGTGTTTAGGCTTGTTGGAAATATCTTAAGACGCACGTTAACCATAATTGACTTTCAGGATTTGACGATATAGCTGGAAGTTTAGCGCTGAAACTCCATAAAGATACAATATATCCTAACCACATTTGGTTGTGCTGGAATTATACACTTTGGCATTACCAATTTTCAGGGTCTGATGGATGCAGTCGGAAGGTAAGCACTAGTACTCCATAATAGAACAATGTAACCTAGTCGTATGTGTTCTTAATAGATTTTTCTAAGCACACTTTGGCCATAATTGGCTTTCAGGGTCTGATGACAGAGCCCGAATGTTGGCACCGGAATTTGTTAATTCCGATGCCAAATCATTGAATGACAATATCAAAAAGTCCAAACACGGCTATACTGTGTTGTTTCATTATGGAGTACTAGCGTCTACCTTCCCACTCCAACATCAGACCCTGGAAACCAATCACGGTTAAAGTGCATTCCAAGACAATTCCAACAACCGCGAACACCGCTTGGACACGTTGATCTGCTATATAGTACTAGTGCTAACTTCCAGCTGCATCATCAGACCCTGAAAATTGTTCATGGTCCAGGTACATCTCAAGACGATTTCTACAAAACCAAATATGGCTAGGATACGTTGTTTCATTATGGAGTTCCTGTGTTTAATTTCTGGCCGCATGACCAGACCCTGAAAGCCAATTATGGCCAAAGAGCACTTTAAAAAATTCCATTAACCCAAATAAGGCCAGGCTACGTTGTTCTATTATGAAGTGCTAGTGCTGACCTTCCGGCTCCATCATCAGATCTTGAAAATCACTCATGGGGAGAGTACATCTCAAGACAATTCTGACAAGCTCAAACACGACTAGGATATGTGATTCTGTTATAGAATTCCTATGCCTACCTTCTGGCTTCATCGTCAGATCAGTCCAATTATACTATATTATTATAATGCCATAGGTTCTCGATAAATATGCAAAGATTTTATTTAATCTAACGACTTACATGAAAAAAATAATTATTCATTTTATATGAAATACGAATGACGGAAAATCGATTGTAAATCGCTTGAGAATCACTATAGACCAGTTTTCGGTTTGAAAGCGCAATTTTCGAATAATTGCGAAATCGCGATCCCTAACGGTTTTTGAATTCAAATGTGCGATTAAATTTCATTATGATAATTTAGTGATTTCATTGTAGAGGCAACACTGTTAATGGAAAGACAATTAGTATTTCGAAATATCAACTTGGGAATTACTAAAATAATTTTAAAATCATGCGAAATCAGAAATCGATTTCTTTTAGATAATAAGGCCGCGGTCTTGATTCTGTTCCCGATTTCAATCTTCCTGTCTTTTCGTTCCGCCCTGTCACGCTTTCTCTTTCTTTCAGCGTCTTTCACTTTTCTCTCTCAAGCTCATACCCATATCTTTATCTCCATCCCTCTCCCTCTCAATTTTAATCGTTCTGCTCCACTATTCCTTGCAATTTAAGTGTACAAATAAACGATTTAATCATAATTTTTTATCATATATGAATAGATATATGTGGATGCGTGTGTGCCTGTGTGCGTGCGTGTGTGTAACTGTGTTTATCATATTTGGACGGTATGTAGTTTCCTATAGTTTGCAGAGTATTAGTGGTCGCCCTGGCTTCGCACGGGTGTCAATAATTGTTTGTCCAGATCACTAACTCGGCAGGAATCTGTAATGAGAGTCGCTCTCAACGAGTTAAATCGAACGATGTGATATACATTCTTAAGTGAACCCTTTTGATGAATGAAAAAAAAGATAAATACACTTAAAATGACCTGCAGCGGAAATTTATCATATTTAGCCATAGCACTAGATTGAAACTGCGGGATCACGAAAAATTCATATATTTACAACCTCGATCCCTTTTTCGTTCATTAGTGTTATTTCTAATCTAATTGTAATCTAGTTTATATCGAATAACAACAAATTTATTCTTAGAATATGAAAAAAGATGTTCAACTTCGCTTTTCGAGTAAAACCATAGGCACATAAGGTACCATTAAATTTTCTGAAATACTGAACAAATCGAAAGGATGCAACTGAGTTCGGCCTTACATTTTCAATTAACGGTCACACCAAAATGAGAAGATTTTCGTGTCTTCATCAATATGACCGCAATCAAAGTGGGGAAGGCTAAAGTACCTACACCGTCGCAGTATTCTGCTTTTCCTCCGAGTTGCGCTGACCTCATAATTCAGTTTGCTTATCTCTTGCGAACAAGTCCGAGAAGTGCCCTTGACACTCTGCCACTTGAGCCTTTGACCGTGTGGTGTTATTATTTGACACCTGCTTACGACATAAACGATATTTCTTCGATTCTCAGTCACGATATGTTATTTTCTTTGATAAAATGCAGCATCTGTCTTTCTGTATATGATGCTATTCTATGTGAATAATTTATACATTAACTTTTTAAATGGGGGAAATTGATAAAAGAAATAGGCGAAGTGCTAATCAGATTCGTATGCGAAGGGTTTTTTCTTTAGTAAAGGTTTTCGACGGTTTTCCGTTTCGCCTTCTATTTCCGATAAACAGGCAACAAAATCAACAACAAACAGGCGATTGACGGTACTTGTGCATGCAAATGCACAAATATTTGCACCACGTTAAGACAATAACTACAAAATAATATCTACTGAATACCACATCGGAATAAAAAATTCATTGTTTCTCGATAATCGCTAATCGATACCGTTCGTCAAGCGGGATGTTAAATTAGATATTTAAACGATAAATGCGGAAATACATATTTTGTGAAATAAAACAGCCTTTATATTTATACGACAGACGCTCATGCCACACAGCAGTTACAAGCACCATGATAATTTACTGACAACCAGGGCTGTCTTAAACTATTCTGGGACCCTCGGGCACGCAGAGGCTGGGCCCTTAGGCACACAAAGTGGGCCCTTGGACACAACGTTATGTCTTTTGGATACACAGAGCCTTGCCGACAACCGTATGTGACGGGGTGACTCGTTCCTGGTTAATTTAAATTGCGGCAGCGCACGCATCATACTTACAAGACTTTAGCGGCCTTTACATATTTAGATCATACGACCGTCGCATAAATCTGTTCAGCAATGCATAAATCTATACAACCGCCGCATAATGTAAACGCTTGTCTGAGAGACTGTAACTACTGTCGTGCGAGTTGCAAGGTCGAATTTCGGCGAGTGCCGACTTGTGAAATGAAAATTTGTTAGTAAATATTTGTAGGTGGTAGGTAGATAATTGCTAATTATTTTGTACTGCACTCTAACATGAAAATCAATCTCACACGTATGAAAAACATTAACTGATCGTCAAAAATACTCTTTTCCATATAAATTTATACGAAAATGTTACAAACAAAACCGATTATGAATCAGTCAAGAATCACTATAGACTAGTTTGTATTAAAACAATTAATTTTATGATAATTATGAGATCATTCCTTATTTAATACGAATTTCGTAAATCGAATTTGTAATTCCTATGAAATCGTTATAGTCATCTATACATTATGAATATATTCTTATACGGGTGTCATTTGTGAGTCTTTTAGTTTACTGATCCCATTGTAAAGGCGGCATTGTCAATAGCAAATCAATTTTTTTGTTAAGTAATAGCCAATTGAGATTGACAAAAATGACATCAAAATGATTGTCAAATTAGCGATCGATTTGATTTAGATGCTTTCGCACAAGCGTATTCTCGTACAGACTGGCTTTTATATTGTACGATTACTGCTACAGTCGTATAGATGCGTACGGCCGTCGCATAATATAAAACCCATTTAATACACAAATAAGTACCTAGATGATAGTAGCCAGACAGCATAAAATTATCAGTATCTAAATAAGATTTTATTGTATTCCTCGCTTGTGATTTTAAATTAAAAAGGTCAGAAAAGCTATAATAATGAATATTTAACAAACCTACCAATACTGTAAATGGGAAAGTTTCGATATTTGTTTTGCAGTCACGCTTTTACGGCTGAACTGAATAAGCTGAAAGTTTACAATAATATAGATTATACACCACAATAATATATAGACTATAATTTGTGATACTCAGTTTTGATCGCGACTTCGCTTCCGTGATCTTAGAACGAATTCTTATGCTGATTGATCATTGGTAACAACAATGTTTAAAAGAATCCGGATCGAGACAGTAGAAATTTTTTTATTATAAAAAAAAATTGTAGTATTATGTGTTTTCAGTGTAATAATATTGGTTCTTCTGGTATAGAATCGAAAACGGGATTTAGATCGGGATAATAGTTGATAACGTTATCAATCGATACAAAAGTTGAAAGAACTCGTTGTCCGTCCAGACGGATGGAGTCGCGGGTTAATTAAGTATATTTTGAACAGGAACGGAATCCGGATAGGAACCAGAATCCGAATTGAAAGCGGTGCGAGAACAAAAATCTAAAAAAGAAATAACATGATAGGGATCATAGTCGACAGCGTGATCGGCCAATATTAAAATTGAAAAATTTCATTCTATGTCCAAGCGGGTAGAGTCATGGACAAAAACTAGTCAGTAATAAAATCGACTATAGCTGTATACTAATCTTATATATCCGAAAGTGACTATCGTTTGTATGTTGATACAATTAATGACACAAGATTTACCGATAGTTAACGCTGTAAAGGCAAATTGTAAAAGATGTACTTTATGGCAGCATACAGCAATCTGTAGCGAAATATGTTTGTATAGATAATAAAGACAGGACAGGAAGCAAGAACGACAGCATGATTGCTATTGAAATCGAAAACGAAAACGGAATGGAAATCGGAATCAAGACAGAAACGCTATCAGGACAGATAACGAAACCTGGGGCAGTATTAGGATACAAGTCATGTAAAAACATCAAGACGTTTATTTTACATCCACGCGAACGCAGCGGCAGGTAGAAATAAGGTTATACATATATTGTAGTGGCTGAGCGAGGCTGAGTGGCACGTGAAGCGTCCGGCCTCCGTGCTCAGTCCCGCGACAGGGCTCCTGCCCGCGTGCAGTAGCCTCGATAGTAATGGAAAGTGTAATGTGAAATGTTTAATGTAATAGATTAAGTACACATAAAATTCATAAAGAGAGAAATTGAGAAACTGATCAAATAAATGTAGTTGTGTTTCTGTCGTTTTTAATTCGAGATCCTGGATACCCTGAAGCTCATGAAGGGTGTTACAAAATATTGCCTACTTTGCGAAAAAAAAAATTGGATAAATGCAATGATTGCGTATTTTTTTTTTATCTGTATATATCTTTACTGTAATCAAAAAATTGTAACAATATAAAAAAAACAAATACATAGATTCATTAATAACAAAATTATCAAAATCAAAATAGAAAATCAGACAAAAAAGTAAAGCCATGTAGACGGCAGTTCCATAATGCCTAAATGCCAATTCATGTCGGTACCAATATTATAGGTTTTTCACAGCAGTTAGGAATTTCTCAATATCTCTAAGAACTTAGTGTCTTTTATTTTCAAGTACAGTAACAGGTAATTTCTTTGCACGGGTGCGTAAGCGCCATATTAAAAAGTCACGTTATCCGAATTGCCTTATCACCTTGCCTTTTTTAAATTATAATTTTAGATCGTTAACAATTTTAGAACATGAGGTTAACTCACCAATTCCCAGTGTCACTTGTAGATGACAGAAGTTTAATATTCTTTTTCTACCACATGGGAATTTTATTTTTATATCTTACGAATATTGTCACTAAGCCAATTATTTAGACTATTTATTATTTTTTTCTAACAATAGGAACTAACGGAACATTATTTTTAAATACATTCATTTGTATGATTTTTTGCGTTAAAATGAAATATAAATGCCCCGACCGTAAGTATTGTTTTCTTTTTCTTATTACATGTAATAAATGAATATATGTGCTGTAATATAACTGTATTTTAAAATAAAAGTAACTTATAAAATCATTGTTACAACTGTGGAAATATACTATGGCACATGTGGGAGACTGGTCAATATTTTTGTTCTAAATTTATGCTAAGTAAAAACAAGACGTATTTTATATTTGAGCTTTTTACTCTGTGATGATGTTGTTTTAGAGCTTGTTTACGTATTACAAGTTGACGTTAGATGTAATTGCTGATGAGTTGGAGGCCGGGGAAGACACAGGCGATATTATTTCCTCCTCATAATGGTATCGTGACCAATGAAGACTGTGGAAATGAAAATGAAGCTACGATAATATTCTTCATATTCTTAGTTGCATGCTTCTCAAATAAAACTACAAACGAACCGTTCATCTTTGGAGAAAATATTTTACATAACCTTAAAGAAGATGGAGGAGAAATCGACGATTCCCCACCAAAGAAAAAAAAATTGGTTGCCTGTAAAGTCGGTATACGGGCGAAAGTTTTACGTGACAACGACTTTGAATGGTAAAATCATTTTAATGTGAATATTCATTCGTATAGTAGGAAGAAGGATGAAATAATAGTAACAATTTAAAACATTTATTTATACAAAGAATTATATTTAAAACATTAATTTATACAAAGAATCTCGCACTGAATTTCATATTAACAAAATTTTATTTTTACCTTTACACATACATACGTATTTATATACAAATATATACAATAACTTGCAATACATTTGCAAGCTATGCACTAATCTAGTAGCGCGGCAGACCGATCATAGTTGAGTGGGAGAGACGCAAGGCATTCGGCGGCCTCTCTCGTTCGGTGACTCATCGTAACGTTACCGAGCGTTACACTTTTTCATAAGTGACTCCCAGCCGCAACCTAATTTAAGACGTTGTCACGTCAAAAACAATACTAAGAAGAAATTGTATGGAAATATTAGTAATACTTCTACATGCGGTTAAAGAAACTACCACCGTAATACAAATTTTCTAATATTGGAGAATATTTTACGAAACTGAACATAAATTTCACTGCGAATTAAAAAAAAACTGTCTCTGGACACATTACAAAAGATGAAACAGTAGTATTATACTTGGAATATCAAAAAGGTTTAATTAAAAGTTCTGGTCAGCGCCTACTCGGCATGGATATTTGGTCGATTTTGAGACACCGTGAAAAAAAAGTGGTGCTATTGGGAGTTCCTACGAAATGTGCCAAATACCTACCTGCGTAAATATGGTAAGTCTTCGAGCTGCAATTCTCTAATAAAATCATTGTTACAATTGTGGAAATATACTTCTCGCAAATCACTCGCAAATCGGTTGCTCTCAACAAAAATGTGGATACTGTCATCAACACGCTAGAAAAATATGTTCCAAGTGCAATATTGGTTTGCATCCCTAGTAATAGTAAAGTTTTTACAATAAATAGGTATTAAATTTTTTTCATATAAATAAATATTATTATAAAAACTGACATTTCATTTTTACCGAACGAATAAGAAAAATTGGGTGTCTTTCAGAGTTTTAACTGCGCTGTCCAGTGTCACGCGTTGGTGACAACCTCGTATAAAAATATGGGGGTGTTTTATATTCGTTTTATACATTTTTTGTCTTATCTAAATGTATCTAAGCTAATTAATACGATATAAAAATTAAATATATCTTTTTAGTAAATTTGTCATGAGAATTGAAGAGTTAACAATCATGGTATTGTTACGAACTGCGCTCACAAACTAAATAAATCAAAAGTACAAATAAATTCTTAAAATTAAGATAGAGTCATTTAACATAACAATATATTATCCAGTTTGTCCAAGTTTTATGAGTTGAATATAGTTGTGAATTTAAAGCCAGCGCAATATTTGTACTTGTACAAAATCTCGAATTCCACGTTCAGCTATTTCATTTACCTCGTATTGGCCAGTAGACCCATATCGGCGGTCTCGTTGTGTCTGCAGCCGCCCCTGAGGAACGTGTCGTAGGAGTCGCAGCGGCGCGCCGGGAACCGCCCGCCCACGACCGACTCCGCCCAGAAAGTCCACGAGCGCCAGTGGCTGCAGAAATCTGTTAAAACAATAATAATGAAATGTGTCGTGGGACACCAGGTAGACACGAAGTTCCTTTCGCTATGCGTTGTGTATTATTAAATAACAAGAACAATGTAGGAATGGTAATAAAATGGTATTTCAAGATTTTTTTTCAAGTTTCTCTTTTAAGATTATGAAAATAAACATTCTATTATTAACCATAATTATAAAAGTATAAATAATTTATAGACGTAATCGGTACATTCGACATATCATATATATGACCATACTGCTGTAATAGGTATCTACAGCGCACGTCTATACTACAGAAATATACTTATACTAAGGATGTTATGGAATTGGTTTTATCAGAACCGAAGTTGGAGTTGGAGTTTTTAAATTTGGTTTGTCGCAGTCGGAACCAGAAGCGGAATTGAAGTCAGAGTCGGCGGAGCCAGAAGAAGGATCCGTTAGGGGCAGCTCTAATAAAATAAAATAATACAAATATTATGCAGCCTCTATAATTTAAGTTTAAAAAATATTCCACCTACCTAGTCTATATAGGCTACGTTAGTCTGGGATAGTGTAACGTAGGAATCTTTCAATATGTGAAAGAATTTTTATACTTTATACAATCCCACATCCCCCTTAAGGATAATTTTTTTTCTTGATATTCGATTTAAATGAAATAAGACCTACATTCTGCTCTAAATCAGACATTATCTACCCGTTAAAACTGTATTAAAATCCATTGAGTAGCTTCTCAGATGTGCGCTACACAGAACATGCTCTTATCGTCCTCTCTCCAATTTTCATGCATACCTTCAATGTACAGACATACTCGGTTTTACTGCATTAAATTACATACACAGATTTCATACAATTAAAACACAACGACAACAAAATATACCCTTAAGTGTTAAAATTTTAACAAAAATACTATGTTCAAACTTATCAAGTCCTAGCGAATAAGCTATTTCCATATCGTAATACAATCTCGCATCGCCTGCCCGCGGGGCGCTCACGCGTCCTGTGACTTAATCTCATTATCTCCTACATTAATACATAATAATGATTATTTTTTTCAACGTCATCGTCCTTACGTATTGACTTCATTATCGTCACACTGTTCGTTTACCGTTGGCCCCGTCGTCAGCCTTGGCGTTTATCGAACGATCGACATGCTTTTGCTGTTTGACCACACAATATTAGATTTCCCACTTTTCGCTACAATATCCTCGTCATTGGTCTTCGGACAAAGTTAATCGGTACGACGTGTTCGCGTGTCTCGTCCCCGAACAAATCTGACGCATGCGCTCCTTAACTCTTAAGCGCTGTACGGTACGATACGGTACGGTACTGTATGGTACGGTATGTGTACTGTACGGTAGCCCAAAGATATTCCTATAACTTTCATGCTGCAAGTTATAGGAATGTGTGGACGATTTACAAACTGGTACTTAGAGCGTGTCTTAGAACTAAGTTTTGAGAAAATCGAAATCTCAATTTTGGCAACTCAGTGTATATACGAAGATTTAATTCATGTGATGTAATAATGTAAGAAAAGGCAAATTGTAATTGACATAAACTCAATACAAGAAATAAAAATAAATTGCTTGCTCATGTTAGTCGACTGTATTCATTCTCGAATTCGATTAGAGGGCGTTGCGGGCACGTGTCGAATGAAGTGCTTGAAGATATACAAATCTACTTTTATACTAATTTAAAATCGTTATTAAGGAAATATCCGTAAAAATGGGTATTATGTAACTGTCGAATATTTAAAAGTCAAATATTCATGGGCGTAACCAGTTCGGCTTTTTTTAAATGTGATAGTTACTTACATCATTTTAATTGTAATACATAATACATTTAACATAAAAAAAAGCTACTTCTAAGTTTCTTGGTGATTCTTCTTGAGAGAAAACAGCCTTGGAAACAAGTGGTAAAGTGGTATTTTTAGATTTTAATTAACGCATCTGTCAGTCCTATCCTGATCAGCATTAGCAAATACCTCTGAAATTAGATGGCTATGCGTTCAGCATTTGGCCAATGCTGCCCGATCTACAACACCATGATGTGTACAAACAGCTATGCTTTACTAATGAATTCGCGTAATTTACTTTCACAAGTTAACCAACACGATTAAGACATTGCTCAGAACGTGATATCCAAGGTCATATAATATGTGATACATCAGCCTAGAAAGGTTCGATTATGTGTTATGTAAGTTATAGTGGTGCTGCGAGCTGTCAAATTATTAGTGTTCGAATTCGAACAGATTTACGAGGTGCAATGAAAAATACTAATAAGCTAAGTAATGTAATATGAAAAAAATATGGCTATTTCCATGTTACATAGTCAGGTCAGCCGTATTATTGTAATAGCCTCTGGCAGTGTTGAATTGCTCAAAATATCAAATCGATAAGGTAACGAGAAGCGAGTTAACCTATAACCACCTCCTTTTGCATCATCGAATCGACTCGAAGTTATTGTGTTTATATTAGATTTTTCCAAAAACTTTATATTTTAAATTTCTTTTTTGAAAATTCTTTGATTCCAAAAATATATTACCATCAATTTTTAATATATATACAAAATTTCAAGTTATTGAAATCTCAGGGAATGTATGGAGACAGAATAAAATTACACTACATCAAACATACGTAGAGGTCAAGGTGATATAAGCGCGTTAAAGTCAAACATCGCTTGGAGATCTCCTACAGTTGTCAAATAGACATTGTTTGTCTGCCTGTGTAAATATGATCCTCTATACGGTTAAGTGCGAGTCAAACGTCTCGAACGCATGCGGGTTCAGTACCGATCTTAATTTCCTAGGCGGGCATTCCAATTACTAGACTAAAATATACTCAAATTTGACGGACTTTAATTGCTGCTTTCCGTCTTATACTAATCATGTTGACAAATTAGTAAAATAAATACTTAATTTTTTTTTTTTTTAAGATGGAGATGAATTTTTTTTCTCGTCTATTCCAAGGTCATTGTTATAGCTCATTCGAAACTATTCAAATTTGTAAAAAAAAAACATTTTTTGATTTAAGAGTCCGTTTGTAAAATATTAACTTTTAAAATGCTATTAACGTTATTAATATGTACAATGAAATTAAAAAAAACAATGACAGTTAAGTAGACTTAGTAGTTTTCAGCTGAGTAGCTTTAGAAGTTAACGAATAATAGTTTTATTAACTTATAAAATATCCTAAAAAAAGTAAAATTCAAAATTTCGTACAAATTCCTATGAAAATTACTTAAATAACGTTGTTAAGTTAATGAACCATTTAAAGTTATGAAAAACTAAAATCCCATTTTTAGACGCTATTAGCCGTTAACCCGTTAACTTAATAGGTTTTTACAATAGTATCAAACAAAAAGCCTCCTTCCAAATCCGCATATTGTAAAGAGCAACTACGGAATTCTACACCCGCGTGGCCTGACACACTTGACCGGTTTTATTATACTGTATTATATTTAATTCATTCAATATAAATTAAGTAGATAGGTATGTTACAATTAGAATAATGTACATTCAGTATGAATCCCCAGCGATACTTGAAAATCTTTATTAAATGATGTCCGCCCGCCTTCACCGTAGCTTAATAAAATACAAACGAGTTTTAAAAACATATCGGTGGAGTAAACTAAAACTATTACTAATCATTTGTTATGTAATACTACAATAGCCACTAGCAATAACGAGGGGTTTGGAGCTTAAACCCTACACGTTGATTTGGTTTAGATGGCGGCCGCTGACGTCTACTGTCAGCAATATGGGGTCAACGTTCACGATCAACGGTCACCCATGGTTTCCGGGGCACTCAGGAAGTGGCTTCATTTCACTTAAGTAAAAAAATCAACGGTCTATCCGTTCAAGATCAGGGTTCGAACCGGTACTTGTGGATCGAGGTCAAGTCTGTTGACAACTTTGCAACTGCCTCTCATATGCAGTATCGAATACCAACTATATGTGAAGGAAACTTATTAGTTAATTTACTGAATATCGTGCTAGCACTACGGCCTAATCCTGTCTTCTTATCGATAAATCTTCAATCAACTTTCTATAGGTTATCATAAGTGTACCTACATCATATAACGTGCACAAAGTGCGCACGAGTCTACAAATTGACACCAACACATTCATATTCTTGCCAGATGAAAAGTTCATCTTTTAACCTAACTGTAGATTAAAATATATCTACAAAATGGTTTCACTGGAAGCTGCCAATAACATAGTATTTATTTACTTTTTCAGACTAATAGACTAGAATTATTAATTAAAACGCACTTCATTTCTGCAATTACACCTTTATCGCGTTATGATTTTTTTCCGTTGCCCACATATGGCCATATTTTTTATAGCATTTTCTAGGACAAAACAAGCATATGACTGACCAAACTTAGTGGTCATTGTTGCCCATGAACACTATAAGATAGGAATAGAATATCTGATGGAGAGGTAAGTGGGCTGTTGGAGGAGAATTAGGCCACTGGGACTCTCACTTACTAGACGAAGACGACAACGGAAGCTGCTACTTCACGTCTGTATTCGGCTGGCCCTTTTTCGTAGTGCAGTCATGTTGACCATAGCATGGCTCTACTACGCAAGAGAATATTTGGAAGCAAAAGCTATCGGGAGTAACAGAAAGCAGTAGACATCTTTGATTGTTACCATAATTATATTCCGACTTGACGACAAATCCAGAATTCATGTGAGATGCATTCATGCAAGGAATATGTATGTGGGTGTAACTTCCTTTTTTTTTGTTAGCTCGTGCTAGCGTTTACCTTCCGCGGTGAAATAGATGGTGAAGGGCATGCAGCCGGGCTGTTTGGCGCGGCCCCCGTTGGGCCAGTAGTCGGCGTGACCGACGCTCTCGGCCGCGCCGTACTGGCCGCTGTCCGTGTGCACCGCGTCCACGAACATCGCCGCGTCCCGCGTCAACGGCGGGCCGAGGAGACTAGGGTAGAACCCGGGCAGGGCAGGATCTAAGCCGGTTATCCTGAAATCCGTATTTGAAGGCTTCTATTTTTAAGTATAAACACTAACACTATAATTGTATTTGTCGTACCTAACCATCACACAGCACATGTTTTTCATTACAATGGCATGAAATAATTTTACGTTTACTCTCTACGGAACACAATTTGAGAATGTAACACCACCTTAGACTGAGCGCCAGTTATCATTCCGAAAAGTTTTAGAGTATATTGATTGCAGTTGATTAAGTAAAAATATTGTTCAATTAACAAGACTAAACACCACACAGTTATGTAAATGTACTAGTATTCTATTATATTTAAGTCAAATTAACGTAGATACGTCCCTCAATTCCTGTTGAGTTTTTATTTAAAAAAATGGAAACTCCATTAGCCAATTCTTTAAATTATGTTTTTAAACAGATATCATATCTTACCACGCTTGGTGATCATAATGTTTAGAATAAGCTACAACTATTCGAAATATTGAAGTATTATTATAGTTAATAATAAACAGAGCGTATGCGTTTCAGAACCTATTTTCTTTGTACTAATTAAGACTTTTATTTTGAATTTGTATATATGCTTATATGTATATCATTTTCCAGAATATGTTAATAAAATTTATAACGTATCACTATTCGTATAATAGCATATATCCTTACATATTATAGAACAAAATATTTGCTGTCTATTTGTCCTTTTATGCACTTATAGCTAGAAGACCACTACTCCAATTCTTTTTTACTGTATCTTTTTTTTTTACACATGATTCTTTTTTGTGCAATAACAGCTTAACTGGCCACGTTAGGATCAATGAATAAAATCAACAACGGTTCAGAATTGGAATTGCGATAAAGACTGGAATCAAGAACTATAGCCGAAGTGAGATTGCATTAGATTTAAAACAAAAGGTAAGGAATATTGAAACGGTAAAAACACTTTACAACTGTAGTACATCATATGTTTTCATCTTATTTTGACGTGGCATTTTATGGTGTTGTGCGATGTGCCAATCTTGTTCCACCCGCTGTCTCTCTACCATACCATATAATTGACCAACATCAATAAATTTGCTGGCAGTACGCATGCATTTTGAAACATTATAATAGGCACATCTTTCTTTTGCTATGGAGAATAGTTACAAAAAAAAAATCACATTTATAACATCAACTCTATATTATAAGCTTATAATATGCTAAATAATTGAGGCATGTAAGTACTCAAAAACTATATTTTATTTCCTTACATTCCTATTACCCATGCTTACTCTTATATTTATGGGCAAAAAAAAAACAACAATTTGAAAACTTTGTTTATTATGATTATTGACTGTTAGATAGTTTCAATTTTTTATGGGATTCATTAGGAGCAAACGAGCATGCAAGCGGTAGTTGGTCAACGCCGCCCATGCATACTCCGTAACTCCAGGGGAGTCACTAGTGCGTTAACTTTCTAAATATTCATTATGTTTAGTTTCATCCAGGAGTATATCTGAGTAGAGGTACTTTCCCACCATCATTATCTTAATATCATCATTAACACACGAAATTCTTCGTAATACACTGTTCTTATTTTTTGTGATAATCATGAAAATAACAGTGAAAACATACCTAGTTGTTTCGAGATACTTAGATGTATCTCATACGTATTAGAGGTTACAACAATACAGCATGTCACCGGTTTGTTTTAGGCATGAACACGTAAAATAGGCGGATAGAGTATTGCTAAGCAACGATTGATGCCCCCCGACGTAAGCCAACTCGCTATAAATGTACGAGTCTTAAATTCAGATTCAGATTTCAATAAGTCTACTTATCGGTAGGGTTTACCGATCATTAGACTTACTAAGATCCCAATATCAAGGAGGTTGCAGGCTGCATTACTTAGACAAAGACAGTCTCATTAGTCTGACAATTACGTCACACATATGTTGACGTTGTGTCAAATATTTTTGTATAGCTCTATATGAACTTAATTTTAAAAGCAATGATAAGTATCTAAAATTTTATTCTAGTGATAACGGTAATGGCATTTTATCAAAAATTTATAACAAATCCAAGGTAACAAGGCAAAAAAATAGGAATTAGTTTTGGGTTCAAGGAAATCTTTATGCCGTCTTAAGACCAAAAATATGGATTCTATTGTGAAGGTTTTATTTCGCGGATATTCATCATTTCCGCAATTAGGTCCGCTAATAGTAGAGGCATTTATGGTCGAACTTGAAAATAAGAAAAGAACCATTACATACTAAATTATTTTAGACTAGACGAAATCGTGCTGATAGTTCGCACAAAACGTGTATATTATTATTATTTTTTTAAATTTCTCTATGGTTATTAGTTTTTGCTTTCTTAGTTTCACGTTTGAAAACTCTAAGACAGATCCAGAAGCGTATTTTTTTTAAAGAGATCATAGAATGGAAACGCCGCCATACGAAAAGTACTTTTTATATTTTATGTCGTCGCTACATAGTAGTGCTTATACATATAATGTTTTCGTTAACTATAATTGCATTGCATTGCAAAAACAAAAGTTATAATTAAATCATTAATTATTGTCTGATAACGCAAGCAACTATTTATAAAATGAGATAAAAACATGTGTTTTTTTTTAAAGGGATGCAAATATCCCGAGATTATTACAATAATATACATGATGATAACTATACACCGACGGCAAAAAAACACATACTCATCAGGTAATTCGTGCAATTAGAATTTAATTCAAATTCGAAAAGAAATAAATAATTAATTAGATATTGGATGGATGGCTGAGTGGCTAAAAATGCGTGTGGTCTGGCGTTATCATGATGAAAAATCACACTCTTTCTATTAATCAATTTCCACCGTTTTTCTCTACTTCTTGCTTGAGTCTCGTCTGATGTTTGCATTAGAAATCCGAATCGATGGTTTTTCTCAGCGGTAAAAGTTCATAACGAATAATGACCTACCAGTCCCATCATACACATAGTATCAACTTAGTGCGACTTAACCCGAGTTTCACTATAACCTGCAGAGCTTGCTTGCCTTTTGACCATGACCTTTTTTGCACGTAAAACGTAAATAATCCATGTTTCATCATCAGTGATCAATCTGTTTAAAAACGGCTCGGTTTTGAACGTTTCAATACTGAATCGCAAATGAGTACATAATTCATTAGATTTCTGTCAGTGATTTGGTGTAGGACCCAAGTATCAAGCTTTTTTGTATATACAGCTTTTTTCAAATAGTTGAAAACTACTTTGCGGTCAATTCCTAGCTCTTTTACTACGTCGTAAGAACTAATAAGCCGATTTTGCTTTACTTTTTAAAAAATGGCATCGATTTTATCCGTAACAAGTCGACCAGAGCGAGTTTCATCATTGACATTAAAACTACTGGACTGAAAACGCTTGAACCAGTTTTGTGTTCTTACCGACATTGCATTAGGTCCACAAACGTCATAATTTTTTTTGCGGCCGGTGTCGCATTTTTCCCTTTTTTGTAATAAAACTTCAAAATGTATCGAATTTATATGTTAGATTCATTTATTTTAGTGGACAGAAAAACAATAGAGAAATGGTAGGATACCCTTAAATTCTTTTTATCTATCTAATGGTATCAAAACTAACCGGACACAAACAGAACAACCAAAAAGATTTCACTGCAATTTTTTACTAAAAATTTTTACCCCGACCTGAAATATAGGCTATTTTAATAAGTTACGGGACGATATGATATAAATTTTCAAAAATTTGAATAAACGCGATTATTACATGTATATTTACCACCAATAGCACTACTAAATTATAGAGGAACAAACGAATGAGGAATATGTAAATTAACTTGCGACGAATGCGACTCTACATAGACCTCTTTATAGGGATCATATAGAAGGTTGTTTTGAAACTAGATATAAAGAATCCATCAAAAACATTTCCAGCAAAATTGGTTACCCAAGATTCACAAGTTGATAATACTTTCATTGTTAAAAAAATATAAGATCTCATGAAAAGCCACATCCCTAACTTTTTAAGGTCTGACTCTAAATAACATCTTAATTAAGAAGTATGGCTTGGCTGTATGACACTATATTATGGATCATGTAAGGACTTGCAGAGTTAAAGGCTTGGCTGTTCTTAAGATATGATAACTTTTTAATAGTGAAAGCGTTGTGAGCTTATGAGTCTTGGCAACCAAGTTTACATAAGATATTTTTGATAGCATTCATTTCTTTTGTAAAATCTAGTTTTCATAACAAACGGAAGCACTTATCCATAAGATGTACATGTACAGAACACTATCCCTCTTTGTGGTTGTTAAAGGTTAAAGGTTGAAAGGTTTTAATACGATATAATAGTATTGTCATTCACACAGACTTTATTAAGTCATTAAGTTATAAGTAGATTTATTATGTTTTGACTATGCAAACCAGAGCAGTCAAGACGAGGTTCAGTTAGGACAGGCTATAATTATATTACAATAATAATACAAAAATTCAGCATTATGACCCTAATCATTATTTACATTTTTTTGTTGTTAGTGTACTAATCCTAGCCTGCAAATTAAATATCAGTTTTCTAAGTCTTCGGAAAATACCTTAATTTTATACACAGACTTGCACCCCCATTCCTGAGGGTAGAAAAGTGAAAGTTTGAATTTCCTAATTTTTGTTTGTTTGCTAATCCTAGTCTGTATACCAAATGTCAGTTTTCTACAACTTCGGAAAGTACCCTAGGGGTTTAGATAAGTGAGTATGTGAGTGAGCCAGTTGCAAAATAGACGTAACTCAGGTATAAAAGCTAGACAAGTTAAACTGAGTGTGTTTCATAAATTTGCTAACTATATCCTGAGAATTTGGACTTTCTGGTAATATCCAAGCCGAAACTGAAGAAGGTTTGAAAATACGGCAAAACGCTTCGACAAAAGATAGGTATTACCCTGCTTTTTTGGTTCATCTTGGCGGGGGCACTACCGTGCCCACAGATACATTTTCGGTTTATAAACACAACAAAATTAATAGCAAGTTAATATTTGCCAATTTTGGCAAATATTTGAGACAGACACCAACCATAAATTTATTAATAATACCAATTTTGATATTTTACACATATATGAGAAGGGGTTGTGTCAAACGTTTTGAATTTTTAGAAATTTCAAATCATTCAAAAATCGGTGTCGTAGAACACTTGTCTGTGACAATTTGTGTAATGTTTTAATGTTGGTTACTCTGTGACTATTGACAAGCATTTTTTTATCATCAGTGGGCTGTTTGTGACTATTGGTGGACTTTCGTCATCCTGTGACATACTGACATTGCATGCTGATATGGTGGTTAGAGGAGCATCTGTTGATGATTTTGATACTCCTGGTACGCTACTAGATGTGATCGTCTGACTTTTCCAACAAGAAAAGAGTACATTGACAGATATGCTCTATTGGCACGAAACGTTAGTCAAGACTTTATGCTATTTATATTGACCATTAAAACAAAAAAAAACGAGTGTGAATTCACACGCGATAGTAGTGAAACTTAGCATTCTGGTTAATTTTTAAGAGAATAAGATTAATATATTATGGAGGTGATAAACAGAGAAAAAGAGAGAGAGTGCGATTGACAATTTTTTTTTTTATTATTTAGGTAATATTTTAGTAAAGATAGAACTTGTTCGATTCAAAGTGAAATAATTTTTAAAATTGCGATCCAACAAAAAATAATGTGCTATATATTTCAGTGTTTCTCTCTCTCTCTCTCTTTGTGTATATTTCGAGTAGACTAATAATATAGTATACAGCGTGGAGTCTAGTCTCATGGTGTGCCGCCGAGGCCGGTGGGGCGCAGACCGCATGAACCGCCGCCCAAGGAGGAGACGAAGGGTGGGGGACTATATAGGAACGCACTCTATCTCACTCTCACATAGCCTAAAACCTATACATACATTTATAGCTCTCTCTTTTTCTTTACATAATTTCGTTTTGTAAAATCCAATTCACACCGTCCCAAAGATGTTTCACTTCAATAAAAAAAATCAACACTTGCTTAGATATGCAATATCTGTCAATTTTTCAAATAAATATTCAAATTATGGGATGAAGATTTACGTAAGTAGTAAGTAAGGAACACACAGACTGAGATTCAGCGGTGGCACAGAACATAGATTTAATTCAAGGCGGTGGGTTGCGTGCTGCATTTTACATGTGTTTAGGCAAGTCTCTAAAAATCTGGACATTCCTACATTGTCATCATTTTTTCTTCGAACCCGCCTATATTTTACCAATGCGGATAAAGTCAAAATGTTTATACACGTTTAATTAATTTGCGTCAATACTGTTTTCGCATTTGCTTCGACTGTCTCACGTTAAATGGTAAACAATCTTTACCTCGGTAAAGTATAATTCTTTAATTTTAAGTATCTTCCAATGACACCGGCGATATGAGCGCCCAGGCTGTGGCCGACCACGTGGACCGAGTCTGCCGCCAGGCCCGAAGACAGTAAGCGGTGCAAAGCGACAGCCGCTGCTCTTCCTACCTAGAAAATACAGTTTAGACAACGCTTCTAATATTTAGATGTAGTAGAACAAAAACAATTCTAATAATACACTTAAATGATCCTTGATCATTATCAAGGACCATTAAAGTGTATTACTTGTTACACACCATTACACATTTGTTAGTAATTATAATACGTTTTTCCAGCTACATCAGGAAGAAAATTCATATTCGCAATTCTCGGTATTTTACTCTGTCTGTATTCTACTCTATCTACTGTTTACTCTATCTGTCTTTATTTAAAGAGAAACCCTCGAGTCGAGAGCAAACTTCAAAGAAATAAAGGAAGACAAGTGCCCGCCTTCACCGTTTGATGTCTGATAATGTTCTCTTAGACTCATCAAATCAACACTAGATAACGTATTTATATTGTTTACGATTTATAAAAAACTATTTTTTTGACAGAGCTCTCTCGAGCGGCTGAGTTGCCGCGTGCCGCTAACGCTTAGGCCCCCACGCGCGGACTTTGCAATTTTTAACATTGAATTTGGTTAATTTGAAATTATTTTTTTAAAAATATTAAAACTGCCGGAATTAAGATTTTTTTACAAAATTTTAAGGGGGCCTTTAAAAATTTGAATTATCTGCTATAGTTTTTGAGTTGCAGTTACGACACTGTCAACTTCAACTTTCATTATTTTTCTTTTGTTTAGAATAATCGTAATTTTTAATCGCATAGTAAAATTTGAGTGAGTCTACCTAAAATATTTCTGCAAAAAAAAACATACTAGGTACTTGACCAGACAATGCGACGTGACAGCTAATAGTGAGATGCTCACGTGCAGCGCGTTGGTGGCCGCCGCGAGGTATTGGCCGTAGGCCAAGTTGCTCCAGTCCAGCAGCAGGGCGTTGTACTCGCCCTGCTGCAGGTAGGCCCCCACCACGGTTCTTACGCTGGTGTCCGTGTGGAACTCGACATACCCGTGGATGTAGAGCACCGTTCTTCTTTTAGGGTCGAATAGCGGCGATTTCAGTAGGTCTTTTATGTTTGCGAAACGGTAGATCAAATTTTGATCTGTTGTGTTCCTGCAATATTCGGAATATTGGTCAGACGAGCTGCGAACTCGCACGCGGGCGATCCAACTCTTCCCACATTTTTCACATAACAAAATTATACAATTAAAAAAAATTCTGAAATGTACAGACCTTTTGTAAAATTTTCATAAAAATATAGAGAGACAAAAATTTATAGGTCTGTTATATATTTTACTTAATGCAGGTAAACGACAATATAGCCTACAAGCAGAAAACACTGTAGAATCTGTCTTTTTATTTTTTTTTTCAAATTTTAATTGGGATAACTCCGATAATAGAAAGTAAATCTAAGTTTTTACATGTCTTTCAAAATGTATTAATATGATGAAAATACTTAATACTTTATAGGATTCACCAACCCAAGTCACACTCCAAGTGATATATACTATAAACCTAAAAGGAAACAATACTTCCAGAAGGTCCCCTCGAATGCCAAACGCTCGTTTAAAAATGTCAATAGGTATATATGCATTTCAATATGCTGTGCACAAGGCAATCGGTCTGTGACCAGCTTTTTAATTCATCAGTGACTTGATCAGATTTTGAATTCGACATGACTCTCCTACAGCAGTTGGCAACTTTTAATACAACAAGAGTTACCCAGTGTAGTGGCGCACGTAGCAGTCACCGAGCGCAGCCACGCGCCCGCCGGGCGCTGTCGATACGGAAATAAATAATTAATAGTTTTACAGCGGAATGTTTCAAAATCAGTAGTATTTAACTATAAATATTAACTATTAAACATAATATTTACTTTAACATTTAGCAAAACTGCCAAATTCAACTGTTTCAAAAATCAGTCATTTAAAGTTAATGTTAACGGACAGGTTGCTATCAGTTACGATAAGCGCCTGATATATGATTCTTAATTTTATAAATATCTGAAGTTTTCGAAATGGATTACGAGGAAAAACTTCAATTATTACCTATTATTATAAATTATTAAGAAAATAACCAAATTAGAACTAAAATATACGACTATGTATATACCATCAATGTTACAAATGCCAAAATGGCAGATTTGAAAATTAACTTTGCACTTGGAGGTGGCCCCACGCACCTCCAACATTAACTCTAAAGTTACCGCTTAACTGTCAATTTAGCTTTTAACTTTAACACTTAGTAGTTAATTATTGTAAACAACAGTTTGAAGCACACCGCTGTTAGCGTTCGTGTCTTTAACATCTTTTTATAGTATATATATCATTTCGAGTAACATGTTAGGCATAGGCCGGTTCAATAGTTAATTTCGAGTCTTGCACATCGCTTTTAACCAATGACAAGTTTAGTTACCCTTTAAGAAAAGCATTGCTTTGCGAATATTTTTCAAGTAAATAATAGTGTTCGTTCAAAACTAAAAATTCTGTTAACCGTTGTGTGTATTCCAAATTACAAGAATATGTAACCCTGAAAGGTAATGAGAATGATGGACATTAACGACAAGTATAATATTATTATTTTTTTTATAATACAATACTCGCATTTTGAGGCTGTCTACAATAATCACTGATAATTCCGAGATACACAGCAATGACTCCTTAAAAACCTATCCGATTTAAAAAAAAAGTTATGCATTGCGAGATCACGGAATCGCACGATCATACAATATAAACTTAATGATGATACGTAACAAAACTAAAATTGAACATTTTATTGTCTAAGCCAGCGAACGAAAAGTCGCTAGTTACGTACGCGTATAAAAGAACATACGGGCAACCGGAAGAACAATACGAATTAATGTTTCAAACAAGATAACATTTTCCAAAGTGAATTTACTACGCGCAGGTCAAAGATACGTCAAGTATGAAATATATCGAAAGCGACCCAATTGTGTAACGTTCAGACGTAATCGCTTATATAAATAATTCAAACACCTTTGCACGATTGAAGTTCGGTCTCACTTCACGCACGACTCCATTCACGACTCCATTCACCTATTCACCAACACATGGCGTCGTATATAAATTTCTGTTCACGAAATCACCCCTATTATAAACGAAAAAGTAAACGTATCCACGTCATACAGATTCACTGATCTATTCTGAAACAAATTTTAAAAGTAATATTTTATTGGGTGATTAATTTACTTTAGTTATGAGTTACAATACTAACTCATAACTAAACTACACGCTTGTTAAAACTTGAAGTACATGACTTATGACATATCGCACTTGTCCGATTTATTTAACTCACGCACCTACTCTGAAACTGATGGCCGTTAAATTACTACCTTTCGAATATCATTACCGGCGCGGAATGAAGGAAAAAAAAATAAATGATTGACGTACGCGACACGAAACAAGCTGAGAGTTGCTGGATGTACGCGTAAGCGAGTCGGTTCATGGGCAGAATTCGACAATGACACGTCAGCATAAATTCGCTGACAGTACAATAATTCACAGGTCTTGACTTGATGCTGCAGCCCGGTGGGCCATGGAATTTATCAACATTAAACGGAAGCCTTTTCCTGGGGCCAGGTCGAGGGCAAATGACGTCACTAGATGACAAATCAAAGCACTAAAAAGGAGTAACTACATGTACAATAAAAAATCTGGGCAAAAGCATGTAGCACCATGCTCGTTATACAGTTGACGCTAAATTTACAAAGAAATGCACTACAGGTGAAAAAAGTACGTTGTTACTCTTTGTTCATGTTTCGAGCACAGAATAGTTATAAGCACTTTAGTCGCCTATAACTAGAAAAATAAATAGGTATGTTGACTATTACTATAAAACTAGTGTAAGATAAAGTGTGTCAGCAAAAGAGCGTATCTTCCTGGGACTTACTTCCTTTTTGTTGAGATGCGCAGTTTTTCGGCAATAACTCAAAAATTGTATATCCGACCATGTTCATAATAATTTTCGTTAAATTTCGTTCGCTATTAAGTGTTACCATCATATTTTTTGGATATACGGTTTAGAAAATAGAGAGGGGACACACAATTTCTGCATCTATCGCAGCGATCATTTCCGAAATTATTCACGTGATCGGAAAAATTTCTTAAAAACCTTAGTGTTTTGAAAGGAACTATGGAAATATGTACAACTCATTACATTTTCTGAAAAATTTTTCAGCTTCTGTTCCATGTATGATGTGCCTCCCTAGAAATATTTATTTTTATTATTTAACCGCCAAACTAAGTAACGGCTTATACAATATAAATTTATCAATATACGTCTTATAGTTTTGAATAAAATGTCTGTGACATACTGACATACGGACGAACGGACGGACGTGACGAAAACATAAGGCTTCCGTGTTTGTCATTTTGATTCGGACCCTAAAAACACATCTGAAGACAAACTATATCGTAAAATGTGCCGAAACAAAAATAAATGTAGCTATTCATCAAACAGAACTCAAAGAATCTGCGCTGCAAAATTGAATTAGAAAAAATAGATCCCTGAATTTCTTTTCCAAGTCTTATGCCCTACGATAAATAAATATATTGTTACACCCAAGAAATTGTCCTATAAAAATTTTAGCAATTATGCGATCATCAAAACCTTTTTTTTTTAAATTACAATATCGTACGTTAATTTTTAAGTGGTACAAGTAAAATAATTAAAATAAGTTAAAATAGACCCGATATTTATATGGTCATCTCAATAAAGAGACGACCATGAGATAGACTCGTGTTTTTAAAGGTTTTGCTCATTTAAAACCAGATAAAACTGTTATATGCTGTCACAAAAGTCGTCTCTTACGACTCGTCGAACTTATGTTTTCATAAGAACACAAACAAAGGTAATTCCTAAACAATTCAATACATTAGTAGATCATTATAAATAATGTTTGAAAACTTCTTGTTAATTTTAATTATTGGCAGAATAACTCTGAAAAGAGTTTAACGCCACTATTAAAAAATATCTAAGCAATGGTTGGTCTTGCGAGCTAGGGCCCAAACTAGAATTGCTTTTGAACTATATATTTTGGAGTTGTTCCAGTCCAAAGCGTTTACGGGCGTATTTTTAAGCTCTTCGAAATCAAAATTGTCAGTATTATTTTTCAAAACTAATAGAAAAAAAATAAAACGTTGTTTTTCAAATATTTTATTAAAGATATCTTTTGAACGAAAGAACTGATTTGGACGGGGCTTGCAAGAAGCAACACAATTTTTGAACACAAAAAACAATTAGATTTTAAAATAGATCAGCACACAGAAGCAAAAATTGATTTTGAAAATTACCTCTTTTGAAATTTTTCGATAACGAAAATTTTCAGGAAAACTAAGATCAGTAAAGCTCTTTTGAAATATAGCCGGAACGTTAAGAACGGCGCCAAAGAACCCGAGGCCTTTCGGTTTCGATCTTGACCGCGAGTTAAATGATTTATGATTTTTTTAATTTCATTCCATTTAAATCGCTGTCTGTGTGCCTCGGAGAACACGCTATTCGTAAGCCACAGGTTTCGAACATATCATCGCATCGGCCGTCGGCAATCCCCGACCCGGACGGGGCCACGCGCAGAACTAGACCGCCGAGAGGTACCATTTCAGATAAATTGTAGGAGAGTAAGGACCCGCCTGAAAATGAAACACAGCGTCCTGAGACTTCTAAACGTCGACATCTGACGAAAATTCGGGTGAAAACTTCACTTCGCGAATTCATTTAAACACTTATTAAATTTCTTAAATTAAAAAATGCCATTTAATAGCAGCATTGAATACCACCGGATGCGTACTCGCCGGGGGTCGATCTTGAAACCGGTCCCATCCAAACGAGCGCCTTATCGGCGGCGCTGTGAGGTCACCCAGCTCGACACTGAATTCTTAAAACCATTGTTTAAAAGTAATAAAGTGAACGTTTCATTACATTTTTAAATTACCCATTACTAGAAATGTTGTTAGAAAACATGACGTCGGACATCAACAATCGAGCGGTAACGTGTGAATTTGTAAAAAATTATGACATATCACAAGTATTATTTTCTAACCTATGAAATAAAGATATTTGAATTTGAGACAAGGGTGTTGCACATTACAAAGTACGCTTTGATTTTTTAATAGGAGAAAAATAATTCAATCCTATTTCGATTGGAAATAGACAGAGACCACAGCTCTCGGTCTGCTAATGTATATAAAGAAATATTGTTGAATGCATCCAGGACCGGGATAAGGAGAGGAATTCACATTGAAAGCACTTTAAGGTTAGAGAAGAGCCAATCACTAAATTTATGGGTATAAGATAATATTAAATAATACTACACTGATTTTTTGGACTCAAAATATTACGTAAGAATATGATACTTACGAGCAATCAAGTTTTTTCGGCGTCCCTTATGTTTGCCGTGGGAATATGATAATTTCCCTCGGGTAAAGATGCGTAAGTTCATTTGCATTAATAATATTTAAACACATAATATATTCATATTATTTATTTATTTAAAATCAATCTATTTTGGTTCTAAAGAGTTTGTACCTCATTTTCACTCCATAGCGCACGCCCCTCGTATTTATAAGAATACATGTCCCACTTTGCTGGACATAAATTTAAATTTAGCATTTTTTTATTATTCAAATGTGCCCCCGGTTTCGCTCCCGCGGGTATAGATTACAATAAATTCTTTCATCTTCTATATTATCAGCTGATTTTGCTGACAATTTTGATCGCGGTCACACTCTCAACGTCAGTCCTGGTTCCAGAGTCGGGTCCAGTCCCCTCCCGCTCTCGATTCCAATGCCGCTTTCGATACCGGTCTTGGTCCTCCCTTGGGCGGTAATGGTACTAATATCAAATTACGAATTATACTGGAACGGACATCGAAACGACAACGAAATGTATGAATAGCATTATTATTGGTTTTTATACATTTTTTACACAAAAGATGATGTTATTATACATATAATATAATCTTATTATATTAATCTTATATCCTATTTAAGAACATCAAATATCTCTATGCAAAATTTGATTACAATCTATCCAACCGTCAGAGTATGACAAACATCCATATGTTTACATTTTTTATATTACAAATGGCCTATAACCATCTACAAACGATTCCGCATCGAATGGTCGCAGTCCCGTGCTGATACGAGCAGTAGTTTTTACGTGATTGAGCCTCAAAAAAAATGACTTCATTATATATACAGATTTATAATCATAAAAAGTTTCAATCACTTACGAAAAACTGTATTCCTTACGTTAACACAAGAAATAATAATAAAGTTACCATCCCTCGCTTCCGCGCTTGAAAAAAGTTAAAAATTAATTGTTTTTATAAACATAAAACCCAACTGAGTAAAAGTGAACTAAAAAGATGGGAATAAAATAGTGTAAAAATTATCCGATTAAATATGACAAATATTTGCAGTCGGAGATATACATGTAGCAACAGTCGTAGCAAGTACGGAAACTTGAAGGTGCTGCCTCTGCCTGTAAACATTTGTCATCTTTAGTCCACTTTTACGCAGTCAGGTTATTTAATCTTTATAATAATTCTCTATAATTAATCTTTATAATAATCTGACCAATTTCATTTATTGATGTATTAATAAATTATATAAACTAATATCAACAAATTATAAACTCAAGTTGTGTGATTCATACATAAAGTTTGTTTCTGTAAAATGGTTTAGGAAAAATCATCTTGCTTTTGAAAGACCTATTTAATATGTCACTCAATATGGCATAAATTTTTTTCGTCTTCACGCCGCGATTTTCTATTTTACGGCCGTCATTCTGATTTAATAATTATTGTTTTTCCCCTCATTGATACCCATTACACGATCATTAGAACGTTATTACACTTGTAATTACATTTTTTTTAATTTAAGTGAGAACGGTTATTAACCAACTTTTAATCCTTTAGATCTCAAATTGTCATTAAAATTAAAAATCATTCAAGAAACATTAGATGATTTACAAAGACCTATTCATTAATATCCAACAAGATATGGTTCGTCGATTTTCATTTTTTTTCTTTTTCACAATATAGCGTCTGGTTGTGACTGTATTGAATTTTTTTATTGCCCTGTCCTTAGTGATACTTGCAGGATTAAGACAAATCGATTGAAGTAAGAATCATCAAAATCGGCCTAAGCGATGGGTATCTAAAGTGCTACAAAATAACAAACATTAATGCATATATAGGCCGATAAATTACACATTAAAACATATCAAAACTGCTTTTGTGGGTCAAGTTCATGAATGTGTAGCGCTTAAAATTAATGCAGCTTGCTTACAGCAAAGCAATAGGCTTTAAAAAGCATTTCTTGAACGGCAAAATAGCTTGAAGTTAATATCATACGCGGCTCTATATATTAAATCAACTATAAAAAGTGGATGATATGTATAAACTAATGTTTTTCACAAAAATTATGTAATAGAAAAGATAAAATTGTTGAGGATTTTGGCCTTTCCTCTCAACGAGGCTCAATTCATAGAGTCATTTCTCAAGACGTCGGAAAATTTAACGAGAATGAGTACCCTTCTTCGATAAGTCTATACAGATCCATATATCAAATAAATTATTGGATAACATCTTATTTTAAAGTAAAGATCAAAATAAGTTCGAGCCAAAATATTAAAAGTTCGTCTTCACCAGTTCCGAGCTCCGGTTCGTGTCCTAAGAGATGAAACACTTGACATTGGCTTACGTCACAAGTCGACGAGTCCGACAACACCGGTGTATCGTTGTCTGGACGCGTAATTTTGGAAAATATAATCCCTCCATATTGACCCTGATAGCGCCACCCGAGAATTCATTCTCGCGTCACTATACGCGTCCCATACGATTCCAAGTTAAAGGATGCCAGTAGAAGTCAAAGCAAATTCTGTCCATGTTGTGTATTTTAAATGGTCTCTTGTCATTTGAAGAGGCTTATTATATGGAATATCATTTTTGTTATCTAATATTTTTTTTTATATTTAAAACGATTGTGTTATTAAACTGAGGCACTAGATAATGATTTCTTACACGACAGCAAAGAAAATGATTTTTCTAAGGTCTTCATTCGTCGCATTAGTCTCAAGTAAAAATACAAGAATTCGAGACTTTGACAAAACGAGCACTTATGGGAACAATTACACTAAAAATATTAACAAACTCTTCACACTCTTCTAAAACTATTATTTCTAAGGTGAAGAATTCTTTTTCTCTTCAGAAAAACCGTGGTCGGTTGTATCAATCGGACCGTTTACGAGTAGAGGCCGTCCACTCACCGGACATCTTGGATCTCAGCACGGTGACGAAGCTCACGGTCGACAGCGGCACCAGCGGCAGCGACGCCTGCCCCGCGACGCCGGCCGCGAGCCCTGCTCGGTCAATCGGGCATTACATTTCTACTAGGTGGTCGAGATCGGCGTTAGGCGATCGGTGCGTGTGTGTGTAAAAAGAACAAGTCGAGCTCCCGCGCCGACGGCGTTGTACATCATAGAGATATTTAAAAGCAAGATGGGATGGGTCCTAGATATTTTACACACTAAGTCTTCAGGGAGAGGTAAAAATAGACGACTTTTTTTTCGTAAGCCGTAAACGCTAGAAACCTCTTTGTATTTGTGCTGGGAATAAAATTGCTTGAATATCAAATTAAAGTACTATCTGCTACGCTATCAAATACATACATACAGATAACAAAAATCATTAATTTTTTTAGTTTTTTAATACAACGTTCACAAAGAAAATGTAATATTTTTATAGAAAGAAGGCAGATAATTTTTGAAATTATGTCAAATTAAGGATCAATAGACACTGCGAAACAGCAATGATATATGGACAAGCATTTAATTTATTATTTTTATGTAACGTGATTTTTTTTTCTTTTCTTTTTATTATAATTGAAAATATTTATTCTACATTATACAAAATAGTAATATTATCAACAGTACTGTTATATTAAAAAAATAAGTATTTATCTATACAAATGTTTGTATTGAAAAGTTAGCATTTATAACATTAATAATATAATTTCAAAAATGTTTCTATAATTCTACTTACATGCGAAAAACATACATATGGCAATATTTGAACTTAGAAATACCATTTTTACATCTTGTTCAATTTTAATTTTGATTTAACAAATTTTAATCAATTACTGCCTGTTAATTCTATTCATGATAACAGAACACTCGTGTCAAGTTATAACATTGCAAAGCGTACGCACGCGCGTAGCGGTCACGACCGACTGCAAGTGTATATTGCTGGTCGACTGTCGAGTTGGAGTTTACTCAAGGAAGGTTAAACTTGACCTTTGCTGTGTGTGTGGCGCAACTACAAGCCGTGGCCCGTACTACGTGACACGACCGACATGTTCCGGGCCGTAGGGGCGCACGTCGCCCACTCGCCTTCAATTTTCTAACGCCTGTCTAAGAAGAATAACATAGTGCACACGGAAATTTCTGCTCGCCTGGCCGTTTATAAATGTTTAAATTTCGAATGTTATATTTTTTAAAACATAATAAACTCATTCATTGGTTAAAATATTGGATAAAATATTGGCGGGAAATCGCGTATCAATGACTCCGCAAGACTGCAGTGCTCGCCTTCAAAATGTTTTTGGGAGGTGAACACCTCATTTGAGGACTGTGAGGCGATAATATGCAGAACTTGATGATGGCCGCCTTTCTCTTCTTGATGAAATTTGTGAAAGTCGGCCCTCAACTACGATCACTGAAGAAAATGCAACTACTGTCAGGCAATTGATTGAAGAAAACCGGCGTATCATCTATGAAGAGATTCGAGGACATTTGGAGATAAGTATGAGCCAAATTCAAAAATATTTACATAAACAATTAAAAGTTAAAAAAAATTTGTTGACGTTGGATTCCTCAAGAACTCATCCCCGAACATAAATGTGGGTCTGTTTATTTTCAGGGGTGAGTTTTTGAGGAAGTTGTTTGGTGTAAAAAAAATATTGGCAAAGTGCGATCATATTTCCAAAAATGGTTTGAACGAATGAAAAAATGTGTAAAATGTAATGGAGAATACCTGGAAAGGCAGTAGACATTTTATTTTACACGTAAATTGTTTTATTTGTGAGTTACGCAAAACATTCAGTGTACCCCCACGTAGTAATAATATTATTATGTAAGCGATCCCAGCAAATGCTTTTCCATTGTTGAAGTTATACTTCTTGAGCGTTACGACTTAAATGCGCAAAATTCGCAGTGTGAAATATCTGTCTTCATAAACTCGTGTATACTTATTAGGACTTCATGCTGGTCCACACATAGCAGTTGACTGCACCAGGCAGTACACGTATGTGTCATTTACTACTACACTACTTGGATCATTTCAATCCGTATTAAATTCATGCTGTGCTACACCGACGCGCACAACTTTTGTCACACGCTGAAAAATTGCATTCTGATCTGTTTTTCCTAAAGTGCCATAAGAAGTACAACTTACAAAATGCAATAACCGTTTAAATTGGCGCACACATCGACACAAACACGTGTTACCAGTATAGCTTCGGACCGGTACCACGAACAGCATTAGAGACGGCCTTTTACGGCCGTACACAGATGAATGACAATAAGGTACCAGGTGGATACAAAATCAAGACCTAACTTCTGCGATCGAGAAGAAAATGGTGTACCTACCCACTTTAGGGTAAAAGGCCTACCTATTTCAAAACTTTCTTTATCATAAAAAATAATACCCGCAATGTTGACATTGATAAATTAGTTTTTTTAAAGGGTATGTTTAGTAGAGAGTATACTATGACGGGTGGGACATCCATCATCACAGAATGTAGGCATGAAGTACAGCAGCTTCCGTAGTTTCGTTTTGTGTAGTGAGTGATAGTACTATCAATCTACTCCCCGTTTTATATGAGATATCCCATTTCTACCCAAGAGGACGGGAAAGCACTGGTAATGTAGGTATGCCTTACCAGTGCGTACAGCCGTTCCTCTGGGGTTGCGAGTTTCCATGGGTGACGGTGAACACTTATTCTCTGACGTCTCTCAAGCTTGTTTGCCCCTCTAAAGTTTTATAAGAAAATATAATATAATTCAGCATTTTTGAAGGTCAACATACTATAAGGTAAACCAGTCATAAAAAAATTTCTTCATGAGATAAGCTTTAGTATTCCTTAATTTTTTGAAATAAAATTCACTTTTTAATATAGACGCATAGAATTGCTTTGCATTTTCAGTTCAGCCCTTTAAAACATTCAAAGGAACAAATTTTAGTGGTTTGCACTTGCATTGTTTTATTTTTTTACGACGCTTGCTTAAATTCTCGTGATACCACACACGAAACTAACTGAAGCTACCTTACATTCGGATCGCGATAGTAGGTCGCACCTTCCTTATCACCTTTAATATGTGTTTTGAAGACGTTGCAGCAGCTGTTTATGTTCGTTATCCTCGAAAATGTAATGCCTAAAGCGTAGGGCTGCTAGTGCACATAAAGCTACCATATATTATGATTTACACACTTACCGCACTCTGTAGCCACATGTATAATATAATCCATTTTCGAGGATTATTCCAAATCCGTTTTACTTACTTGCTTTAGACTTCACGACTTCAATTTATTCGAGAAAATTGGTTTTCGAAATCTTCAGCACTGAAGTGGCAAATATTTTTGTCTCGCACGGGACGAGAGGATGTTCGAGGAAATGACGATATTCACCACTCCTTTTTTTGAGGATATATTATTTAAGTGGACCGTATATGCGGCCAAATACACCGGTGTATTCAATATATAATTCAGATCAGATAATTCGGACCGACCCTGCAGCACATTGCAGGAGATCGTCCCGAGGACTAAAATTGCACGTAACTCCAGGCCGCGGAGCAGAACAGCGCCTCGGCTCCTTCCAGGTCCTCATCAGCATCTCGGAATTTACATGTGTGTATGTTTAATTATACAGAGCGGACGAGTGTGTGTCCGGCGTGGTTGACTGTTAACGTTCAAGTTGCGGTTTCGCAGTGAAGAGCAAAAGCTAATACGAGAAGGAATGGGCATTGGAATTCTAAACTGTATATAATAGACTAACACAGTGATTTGGAGCAAAAGAACACCATAGATCACATCTCACACTTATTTATACAAAAGACCAATCTGTCGTTTACACTTAACGTGTGTGGACGAAGAAAATTTAACGAAATCTTAACCGTGGTACGGTCTTTCGGAAGTGCTGCACCCGCCGTCTTTACATCGAAGTATTAAAATGTACAAACAACAAAAGCACTGCGTTAGTGCTAGTTCAGACCAGAAGTGTGAACGCGACGCAACTGCAGGGTTATGCAATAAGATGTTGAATCTCAGAAACTTTTCACCACAAGAGGGAAATGTTTTGAAGCACTCCAACATGGTTACAATTCAAATGTATTTTGTTCATCAAAAGAAAGACTGCGCAGGCTGAATCTTTAGTATAATAATACAGATACACGCGCATACACACAAACAAGCACACGCAGCACGCATATATATATATATATATATATATTCGTTACATTATTAAGTAAATTTATCCTTCTATGCATGTATCAAATGTGGTGTCTCTATTGGTTTTAATTTGTTGAAAATTAATATCATTATTCCTGTTTTTTAGGTACACGCTGTTAGACAAACAGCGTGTATTCAGTATTTGAAGTACGAGGCTGAGCGCTCATTTACAACACTCGAAAGTAGAATCGAGAACAGAACTAGCATAAGGATCAAAAGCGGGAATGGGACCATTTAGATCGTAAATGGAATCCATTAGATCGCAAAAATTATCTCAGTGTTTAATTTAAAAAGTGCCATCTGTTAGACCGTTAAATTTACCTCAGTATTTTAATTAAATATAGCCATCTGCTACATGGCAATATTTATTTAGTGTTTTTAATAGTACCATCTGTTAGATCACAAAACTTATTTCAGCATTTTATTTAAATAGTACCATCTATTAGATCGTAAAATTAATCTCAGTGTTTTAGATAGTGCCATCTGTTAGACCGTAAAATTTACTTCAGTGTTTTAATTAAATAGTGCCATCTGCTACATGGCAATATTTATTTAGTGTTTTTAATAGTACCATCTGTTAGATCACAAAACTTATTTCAGCATTTTATTTAAATAGTACCATCTATTAGATCGTAAAATTAATCTCAGTGTTTTAGATAGTGCCATCTGTTAGACCGTAAAATTTACTTCAGTGTTTTAATTAAATAGTGCCATCTGCTACATGGCAATATTTATTTAGTGTTTTTAATAGTACCATCTGTTAGATCACAAAACTTATTTCAGCATTTTATTTAAATAGTACCATCTATTAGATCGTAAAATTAATCTCAGTGTTTTAGATAGTGCCATCTGTTAGACCGTAAAATTTACCGCACTGTTTTATTTAAATAGTGCCATCTGCTATGGCAATATTTATTTAGTGTTTTAATAGTACCATCTGTTAGATCACAAAACTTATTTCAGCATTTTATTTAAATAGTACCATCTATTAGATCGTAAAATTAATCTCAGTGTTTTAGATAGTGCCATCTGTTAGACCGTAAAATTTACCGCACTGTTTTATTTAAATAGTGCCATCTGCTACATGGCAATATTTATTTAGTGTTTTTAATAGTACCATCTGTTAGATCACAAAACTTATTTCAGCATTTTATTTAAATAGTACCATCTATTAGATCGTAAAATTAATCTCAGTATTTTAGATAGTGCCATCTGTTAGACCGTAAAATTTACCGCACTGTTTTATTTAAATAGTGCCATCTGCTACATGGCAATATTTATTTAGTGTTTTTAATAGTACCATCTGTTAGATCACAAAACTTATTTCAGCATTTTATTTAAATAGTACCATCTATTAGATCGTAAAATTAATCTCAGTGTTTTAGATAGTGCCATCTGTTAGACCGTAAAATTTACCGCACTGTTTTATTTAAATAGTGCCATCTGCTACATGGTCACATTTATCTGTTTTATTTAAATGGCGCCCCCCGTTGTATCGCAAATTGTATTTCAGTATTCTATTTAAAAAGTACCATCTGTTAGACCACAAAGCTTATCTCAGTACTTTGTTTAAAGCGCTCTCTTTTATATCGCAGAATGTATCTCAGTGTTTTAAATAGTGCCATCTCTTAGATCGTAAAATTTATCTTTATGTTTTATTTAAGTATCGTCATCTGTTAGACGGTAAAATTTACCGGAGTGTTTAATTTAAATGGTGCCATCTGTTAGACCGTAAAATTTACCACTGTGTTTTTTTGTTCATATAGTGCTATCTGCTAAATGGCAATATTTATTTCAGTGTTTTATTGAATTAGAGCCCCCTGTTATATCGTAAATTGTATCTCAATATTCTATTTAAAAAGTACAATCTGTTAGACTATAAAATTTACCTAAGTGTTTTATTTAAATAGTTCCATCTGCAACATGGTAAAATTTATTTCAGTGTTTTATTTAAATAGCGCCCTCCGCTATATCGCAAAATGTATATCAGTTACTTTGATAGTGCTATCTGTTACATCACAAAACTTATTTCAGTATTTTATTTAAATAATGCCAACTGCCAAATGGCAACATTTATTTCAGTGTTTTATTTAAATGGCGCCCCCCGTTATATTGCAAATTGTATCTCAGTGTTTTAATATAGCTATCTGTTAGACCGTAAAATTTGTTAGTGTTTTATTTAAATAGTGCCATGTGTTACATGGCAAAATTAATATCAGTGTTTAATTTAAATAGCACCCTCTCTTATATCGCAAAATGTATCTCAGTGTTTATAATAGTGCCATCTGTTATATCACAAAACTTATTTCAGTATTTTATTTAAATAGTGCCATCTATTAGACCATTAAATTTACTTTAGTGTTTTATTTAAATAGTGCCATCTGTTAGATCGCAAAATGCATTAAATAGTGCCATCTGTTAGATCGTAAAATTTGGTTTCATGTTTTATTTAAGTAGCGCCCTCTGTATATCGTAAAAGCTATCTCAGTGTTTTATTTAATTAGTGGTATGTTAGACAATCAACAAGAATGTGATTAACAGTATGAAGTGACGATAACAGCCAGTTTTGTGAACAATTCCTAAAATTTAGGGAGCGCTTAAACTTCATTTAGGTGTTATTTATTATTAATTTCTATTTTATTCACACGTAACTGTTAATTAGCTGTCATGATTACCTAGTATTCCCTAAACCTAGGTAATCGATAGACCAAACGACCATCAAAGCTAAATTATTGTTTTATACGAGTCCACCATGGACATTCTTGGCGATTTCGAATTTATACGAGTATATTTCGTAATCCCAGAAAATTTCGTGAAAAATAATTGGTTCACGAATAATAATGTTAAATTTTGTTAAGAGTTTTTTTCACGATTTCTTATGCAAAAACCGACAGCGAAAATACAATTGTATCAAAGTGTACTAAATTCCTTTTAAATTCTTAAGTTTTTGGGGCCGTTTCCGGGATAGCGCATTTATATAGGTTCGCCGGTCAGCAATCAACATTGATCTATAAAAGAAAAGAAATAATAGACAAAATATGTAGGTACAAGCGGAACTTTCTCCAGTTATTATTTTGTCTATTTCCGCAACACAAATTTCACTATTTCATTTGTATACCAATACTAGCACTGGCCAGTAATTTCCGTTGGTGAACGGAAGACACAATTATCTCAAAGCTGTTAGGCAACGTAAAACTTCATGGACGTGTGGTGGCCAAAGGAACTGCCTAAACTCGTGCGTGTATCTGCATAGACAAAATTGGCGTTTACGGAGTTGACCACGCGACAATATAGGCCTCTTAAGTATAATTAAAACTTATAAACAATTTCTTTTAATTGTCATTTGTAGGCTAGCCAGAAACTGTCACATAAGCTTATTTAGAATAACTATTTTTATTGCAACTTAATACAAAAATAGAAACATTAGGCAAAATACTTTATAGCAGATAATATTATGATTTTATCTTAAATGTATACATGGACGATATGATGAACGCTGAATGGACGACAAAGAAATCTGACTAACTCTTTGTCACTGTAATCAAATTACTGTTCTTGCAAAAGAAAATCAAAAAAATAAACAATATATCTCTTGTCTAATTTACTATCATCATATTTGCTACAGTATTAAAAAAAATAGGTAGATATCATTAATCGTATATGGGTGATCTTTTGTGATGGTAGTAAGAAATAAGCAGATGTTTAAAAAATTTATTGAAGTATAATCATTTCACAGGAATGTTACAATTTTTACAAATCATTTAATAACGTAAAAAACAACAAAAAAGGAACCAAAACACCATCAAAGATTAGAGATCGTAAAGCATTTGCGTTTTAAGTCTAAAATTTTAAATAATATTACAAAATTTAAGAACCAAAGTACATAAATTGGAAAAAAGAACCTTACATAATTTTTTATGCTAATAAGTATATTACAAAAGAACAAGTACACATCTAAATATATTGACAACAATAATATTAAATATTTTTTGGTTTTTGCATTTTTGTTTAAAAAATTAAAATTATACCACTAGTGGAATTTAGTACCTATTGCAATAGGGTTAAATGTTGTTAGTTTATACTTCACTTCACAGGAAATGAAGTAATGCTTAATAAAATTTGCTTATAGAAAATTCTATGCTTTTAGTCTAAAGGAAAATACTTTTTTTTTTGTGAAAATCCAGATATTAAGTTCATAACGTGAGATTTGGATTCAAAAAGATACTTAAGCCTTTCAAAATTTTAATGGATGAATAAAAATTTGTAATATTATAATATAACTGTTAAAGACAAAGAAATATCGAAACGGTATCCTTATCAGTCACTCGATGATATTTTAATTTGAAAATCAAGTTTTTTATTTTGAAAAATAGTAATTAATAATATCAATCTTATTTTGAAAAGTAGTTAATGGCAGATATGGTTAGCTATTTCAGATTTGAGTTTTGATGGATGAATTTTTATTTATCATTTCTTTACAAAACTTTTTTCTTTAAATAAACATAGGTTGTTATGTTAATAATAATAACTAAAAACGTTAAAAGATCTCTTTTCATAAAAATTTCTCAATTAATATTTAAGAAAGCTGTGTAGGTTAAAGGTAGAACACTAGGTACTTTATGCTACGTTACAACACTACTCTTCGTCTTTTGTGAAGCTAGAACTAGTAGCGTTCTTTCATGCAGTGCTACTTTATTCAATTTTGAGATGTGGTAAGTGGGCTTATGTAAACCACGTGACGCTTAAAAGGAGCGTCGGTGAAATGCCATGTAGTAGCACATTCGCAAGGGGGGAGAAGTGACTGTTTTAAGTAACATAAATAAATAAACACACAAGGATTTTGTTATTTAACATTGTCATCAAAATGGATTTTATTACTAAATATGCATCACAATGTGCATTATTATGATAGCTGACTGAACCTAAAACTAGGATTTAAGTTATTATCCTTACTTCGTTAAATCTTGAACAAAACGTTGATTACATATTATTATTAGATGCATCAAACTGTGGTTTAATTGATTAACGAGCGAATTACATTTTTTTAAACTAGAATTGAGAATGGGGAGCGCATTATAGAATTACTTTTAGAACCGGACTAAAGATGAAGTATCCAACTTTCGCAGAAGAAAAACTATAATTATTTATTCAGTTACTGAGCAACGTCTTAGTGGTTTGAGACGTACATAAATTCGATCCCATGTGAAATATACGACTTCTCATTTTCAAGTAAGGAAACATACGAAGTTCATTAAAACGTATCATTTGAATACTGTTTACCTACAAAAGGTCATGTTTTGTGTATATAACATTTTAAATTCTTATTTCTTATAATTAATAATTTTACAACCATAATATTGGGCAAACGATAAAAAAATAATAACCGAAATAACTTGGAATTAATGTCAAAATGTGCACTAAGTGTTCATAATGCAAATATTTTTTTTAGTGATTATTCTTATTCAATCCTGATTCTTGATTTGTAAATTACAACGATGGTGCGACAGCACACATTTTAAGAAATAACAAATAAACGTATCTAGATACGTCATGTTCTATACTCGGATATGGGGTTTCAATGAGATTTCAGAAATGTTAAATAATAATAATAAGATATATATTCATAGAAAGCGATAATTCTTATATAGATATTCAAACACAGTTATAATAATAACTTAAAATAATTTAATACAAGTAGTATGCTAACAATGGAATGGATTAGTCCTAACACACTTATGAGTCGGCCGATATTCATAAAATGTTGTAATTCCAAGAAAGTGAATTAAAAATTCTTCGAAAACGAAAAATATTAAACAAATATTAAAATATCTCGAAACTGAAAAAGATGAAAATAAAACATTGGTCTATTAAAAAAAATCTACAAAACTATCATGATGCCAGAATTTATATGGTACATAATGTTATAAATAATACAAACCATTAATGTGTTAATTTATATATTAAAGATGCATCATTTTTATTAATTTAGCTACTTACACAGATAACTGATAAGTAGCTAAACTTTTTTTCTATTTAATTGGTTCTTACATTGAAAGAAAAAAGTTATTATTGTTTTTATTCCTGGAAACACTGACATTAATATATGGTAGGTGTCATTAGGCAATAATATTAAAAAATAAAAATAAATGATGCTTATTTTTCATGAAATTATTGTGTTTTATAGATTATTCATGGATTGTTAAATTGACCAGTTCGATTAGCTACTATTTGCGATCATCCTATCGAGACGATGGTCTACTTGAGATCCTCTTCATCGCCTAGAAGATCCTCGCATTCTTTCTCCCAGCGCTTATCTCCAGTCTTATCAGCTACCATTTCATATTCCTTTAGTTCGGCTTCCAAATCTTTTTCCCATTGTTCTGAAAATGTTATTTCAATATCTATTACAGTTATTTAAAAATACAAATAAATGACTATAATCAAATTTCTTAAATTTCAAAAAAAAAAAGTATCCGTTTAGTAATTTACACTTTTCAGGAAATGCGGATTTTTTTAGGTGAATATTAAAACTGTTCTTATAGTTATTGCGTTATAAGCGTCAAATATATCAAAACTCAAAAAAAAAACCCAATTTTTTTTTCTTTATCTTTTGAAGCGCAGTGAGTTTTAGATCACATAAACATATAGAATTCGCAATTAATGAAATCACACCCCCAAACATGGCAAATTTATAAAAGCAAAAATTAAAATTTGATTATGACTTTCTCAACCCTCGGTTCGAATTACAGGTTCGATTTAATGTCACAAGTAGATAGGTAGCCGCCGAGATGGCAAACCTCTCTATGTGACAATATCTTTAATATTAGAATTATTGTTTCTTGTGGAATTAATTGAATTAATATATCATTTTTCTGTAATCATATCTCAATATTTTACATTCCCCAAGAATTTTATAAAACTATCTGTTTTAAAAGCGCCATCAGATTTACATGAATTCAATACGACTGATTCGAAATAACAACACCGATCTATTTCAGAATAATATAATTACTTCAATTCATAATAACTACCTATAAATGCCAATTTATTTATTTATATCTAATACGTCGTTTCACTAAACGCAGTATTGACAATCAACCGGCTCGCGGCCGGCTCTCACGAAGTTTACATATAAAATGGAACAACGTTACATGACACACGTTACACAATTACAGTAGTCCCGCCCTTTTCTTTTTTGTTTGTTCTGTTGCATATTCCCGATAATTACGATTTAAAATCACAGAAGGAAAAAAATAGTTTTCATTATCGTATCAATAGAAGTACTTACTCTGCTTGTATACAGTAAATTAAAGACAATGCATGCATCTGAAACGTGAGCGATATACACTAAAAATATACGCTAAATTAAAAATGCCTCACAGGCGTTTGATGAATTTAAATCGTAACTATCAAAAAACAAATCATTTGAATATATATTAGTTTATTGAACAACAGCTTTATGCTACGCAACATGTTTTTGATTAAAGATATTTGTTTGTGGCGACACTACCTTAACAGAATTAAGTTTAAAAAAGATAATACTGCTTCTTACATGTTAACTGAAAACATGTACAATGTTTTAAAATTCATAAAATTGAGAAAACAAAAAATCCGGCTAGAAGGACTAGAATGGTCAGGGATCAAACAACATTTGTTAATTTTAGTATATATAGAGACAAAGTTATTATTTCAAGGATTTAAATATACTGACATCAATCGTTATATATTTTCAATATTGATAATACATCAAATCCTCTAACAAACAAAAAACAGTAACTATTACGTATTTCTAAACTAAAATTAAATAATCAAGTAACTTGATAGATCTAGTGACGGGCTGCTCGAACAGAACAGCGGTTTTATAAAACGTAGGCCTGAATATCACCTGCGCCAAATTTGTCTTTTCTCTATCAAAATTTACCCAACTATAGTTTCTACACAACTTTAACAGTGAATCATTTCTTGAGGTTCTATTCTAACACAGTACCATAAAATGAAGAGAAGTATGTGTTGCCAGTGTCTCGTGACTTACTATTTTCTTTAGTGATATTGAATGACATTTAAAAACATATCGTCTTCTAATTGACAGTTCACCTTAAGTGATATGTCGCAGCTGTATTAAAAGGTTTTTTTTTTTTCAAAAAATGCCCGATTTTTAAAAACATATTCCGCTACAATCTGACAACACATCTTTATTTACAAAAGATAAGTTTCAACATTGCTACCGCAACTTCCTTTATTTTGCAACTATTAGTCGCCAACTTTGAGAAGAGTATTCAAATTAAAAAAAAACAGCAACAGGCAAACAGGTAGGAGACGCTCCCTAGAGTGTGATGGGTGAGCGGTCGAGCGGTCGCCATCGCGCGTCGCGAAGTGCGGTTCGCCAAGTAGCAATGTTAAAACCTGCACGGAAACATTTAAAAGCTACTGAGCCGTCACAACATGTCACCGAGCGTCGCGTCTGACACATGTATAGATATACGGTTCCCTTATAGCATATACGAATTATCGTTACTTAGACATATATAACATTCAATTAGACATCAAAACGTGATCCATCGAGAGATTCGGTTACTTTAGTATGTACTAGTTTGAATCGCGTCTCGATAGCCAGTCTGATCGATGCGTTAAGATATCGGTATCGATTATTTCATCAAAATCGTGTCCTGATTGTTAATTTGAATTTGATCTCTTCAATGATACCATCCTTCTCCTTTTCTGTTCGGCGTAAACGCGTCAACATGTCAGATGGTGCCAATATTTTTCTTCAAAAATATTTCATCATTACTATAGCGTTTCGTCAAAATAGTAGAATGAAATTCTATAACCGTTTACAGTAGAAAAATCGATGACTAATTTGATACTTCAAATAACTTTAAATAGTTTTTATATTGTAAAGTAAACGTGAATGTAGTCGTACTGATACTTTAGATCTATATTATCAAATCCATGTTATATTATTTTATGCGATTTTTAAGAGGGAAACGTGCATGCGAGCCACCGGGAAGGAGATGGTCACCGCCACCCGCGGACAGTGGCGACCGCAGAGGAGTCACCACATTTAAAGAGGTATCCGAAAATTACCTATTTTGCGCAAACAAGGGTAACGCCGCTACGTCTGACGACTTCCGTCGACCGACGGACTTTCGAAACGCGAGTCGAAATCGATAAACAGTGACATATAACAAGGTTATAAGAAGACAGTAAAATAATAAATATATATACACACGCCATACAACCTCGCGGGCCGGGGACAAGAAGCCTCGTATATATTGTCATATAATATTCATTTCATACGATATACGCATATATATAATTTCAATGCAACAACGGCTTATAAGGATATGGGGAGCGATATATTTCTCTAAATATGCATTCTATATTTTGAAAATATAATGTTATTAAACTAAAATATCAATATATTTTCTATAGAATACTTATAAGTTGATATAAAATATGTGATATAGCATCAACAGTGAGTGGTGCCACTTTGTCGAAGCAGTGCCATTTAACATTTATCTTTTTTAGAAAAATCTCCATGACAATTCGAGTAGTATATTGGAATCAATGGCATCGCATCAAAAAAGTTTTTTTTTTAAATACAGCAAACATAAAACAATTCACAGGCTGCTGGACAGGCAAGCATCATGGCCTAGCTGTCGTTTCATTAGAATCCTATGACTAATCTGCATACCAATATTCATATTCCAGATGTAAGCGATAAGAGGCCAACTTTGGCTTTTAATATAATTTAAATAACAGCAAACACGTCTGATTTATTGATATATATTTTTTTTATATATATATTATTTTCATTGCTATTAAATTAATGCAGACAGTCATAGAGAACAAAATTCATTGTGGTGTTATAAACTCGTATATTTAATGTTGTATACATTCCGTTTCCTGTGCTTCTTTAGGCTGCATTCCCGGAAAAAAGAATATTATTTAATAGTTTGAAGTAATAAGAACATAATATACCTAATTCATAGAGTACAATATTGTTCTATCGCTCCTTATACAGAATTCATTGCAAATCTTCAGCCTAGCAAATGTATTCTCCTCAAACAAAATCCATTTATTCATAAAATTTGTACACTTACTAAGCAATAATAATGCATGCAATTAAATTTGTACTTTTTCTCAAAGTTGGGACAAATAGTGTGATTGCTTTGCATTAAGATTGTAAATTACTAGTAACCTGATGAATATACGTGGTCGTCGAACGAAAACTTAAATAAAGAAATAAATAAACGTGCATAAAAATTAAAACGAGACTAGGCGGTGCCAATTAAACTGTCATTAATCTATTGTAAAAACTGGATTTTTTTAGGACGTTCTTTAATAAACAAAGTCTTGTTATTCGACGATAATAATCTATTTTAGAAAGGACCTTGAAGGGGTATATAACAAACAGACCTTTAATAAAGTTACATGGCAATCGTTAATTTGCCATTACGGTATAATAGCGACACCTGTATGTATTTCAAAGAAGCTATGTGACGTCTGCTGCAAGTGACGACCGGGCGTTAAGTGTCAAGTGCATAATAATTTTTAGGAAGCGAGCATCGACCCGGACAAGCCCACAGCGCGGGCGTTATGGCTCACCGTCGTCGTTGGCGCCGTCCACTTTGAGCGATTCGATCCGCCTCTTGACGTCCTCTATGGACTGCCGGGAGTCGTTTTTGGCGGATATCGGTCGATCGCTAGGGCTCGCTGGGGCACTACTACTGTCTGCGTTTGAACGAAAAAACGAAAAGGAAAATAAATGAAAAACAAAAAAAAACAAATACGAAATTAAAACTACGTGAAAAATGTTTTTTGAGTTAATTCTCGTTTTTATATGAGGTGTACATTATTAAACATTAATTTTCTGCATCCCAATGTGACCACCCGCTCAATAGTCTAGAGATGCTGTCGACTCTGATCATGACAGATTCTTACAGTCGTTCCTCTCCCCTCTCTATTAAGTCGTACTGAACAGAAAACGTATTAATTTACTGTGATATTAAGTTTCTTAAATCGTTAGTTCAGAGAGTATTACGTGTACAGGTAACCTAACGTACATGCGCCTGTAGCGCCGGTGCGTGTCTGCGTGTGCGTGTGCGTACCTTGCGAATCGTCGGCGCTGGGCTGACGCTCGGCGGCGGCGTCGGCCTCGTTGGCCTGGCAGATCAGCGACACGCGATAGAAGTAGTTCCGCCAGAAGTTCTCCTCCGTTATTCTGGAATAGCGGTAGCGTAATCATTATGATTAACCGTCGAAGGTTAATGGTAATGAACAATGAGAAAGTCCTTCACTTCACTCGATGCGTAATCCACATATTCCGCTGGCACCTACGATATTTTATGTACCCGAGACGTATTTTTATAAATTTAATTACTACGTCCAATAAAGCCGATAACAATCTGAAATAACTAATTGTAATTTAAGTAAGAAGTATAATTAATGTTCTAGATAAATCGGTACATTTGGTCGTTCATAATTTAATAAATACTGTTCATGAAAAATTGTAAAGCAATAAAATATAAATACAGACACAATTTCAGTTCTCATCAAATGAGTGAGGTGGGCCCAGTAGGTCACTCTCGCCTCCGTGAGTCCCACTCCACTAGATATCTTATGTATTTCTACCCAAGCGGTTAGGAACGCAGTGATAACTCCTCTGTAATTGCGAACGTCCATGGGCGGCGGTGACCACCTACTTTTTGATGGCTCGCATGCTTGTATATCCTTCAATACTGCTATAAATAAAGTTAGTAGAACAATCAAGGAGATGCGTAAGGCATGCACGCTAAAAATTTTGGAATCCTGATGGTCATAATGCGAAATAACAAAATTTTGTATGCAATATTTTTTTAAAAACATAAAATGACATTACGTATCAAATATCTTTTGTCAATTGTTTTCAATTTAAGTCGAAAATCGCCATCCGTAACAAAAATAGCGAATCACGTAAAAATATTTAGAGCCTTAATTTTAAATGATTTTAATTTCTTTTTGGCCTCAAGATCGCATTACTCGTCTTCAAAATGCTTTTGAGAAAGAAGCATTTCATTTGAGTAACGGAATGCGTTGATACGCCAGCTTTGATCGTGGCCGTGCGTCGTTCCATAATGCGCCTCGTAAAGTTCGGCTCACGACTGTGACCACTGGGGAAAATGTTGCTACCGTCAAGTGGCTGATAAAAGAAAACGGACGTATCACCCACAAGGAGATTCAAAGTCATTAAGGATTAGCGTAAGACACACCTAAACAATAAGTATTACAACATTACTTCATAATATAAGTAAATTTATTGTCGCTGGATTCCTCATGAACTCAATCCAGAGTTACCAGTGCGATGTCGGTCTTTGGAAAGAAATAAGATATCTGACAAAAGGGATAGTGGGCCACTGGAACTCTTACTCACTGGACGAAATTAAATAACGGAAAGCTCTGCTTCAAGTCTGTATTCTAAAAGAGTATAGCGGATCACCGGTCCGCCAGCCCACTTCCTATTCTAGCAGTCAATTCGGCTACAGCATAGCTCGAATACATTTAACACACAACATAAAAAAAACCAGCCTCTTGTTAGATAATTGGTATAAAAAAATGTTATTAAATTATGATCACGACCGATAAAACATGCAGTTTCCAAGAATGTGATATGAGACGCAACATGGATTTACGGGAACGGTCCAAAAAGACAATTTTGTGAATGAGTACTTGAGGTCGACAACAAAGTAACAAAATTGAAGCAGATCAAAAGCGTAAGTAAAAAAATGATTGCGATCATCTTCTCCCGGAAAAATCCAGGTTACACGCGATCTCATTCGAAGAACTTGGAGGTGTTGATGGTGTGTAAAAAAATTCGGAGACACGACCAAGAAGTTGCATCCTTCTATGTTAACACATTGCTTCTCCGGAGACGTCGGAGAGCGATTCTATTGTTTGTTTCTGAACAGGTGGAGCTCGTGGTCCATCCTGCGTAAAGTCATGACTGCACTATATGATTCTTTGTTTTCCCAAAAACCAAAAAATAGTTAGTTTCGAGATTTACGAAGTCATAATCTTATAGCTAAAATATTATAGCCTTAAACCAGCATGTGGAAAACATGCTCTCGAACATATTTTAGATCAATAATAGAAACAAAACCATTAAGTATAAGTCTAACACTTACAACTGTCGAGTACTTCTACTAGATTCTTCATATGATAAATTGTAATTTGAATCCAGCAACACAAAATGCCACGTTGTTCCTATTTGCTATCAACAGTCTAAAATACATACATACATACATAAAACATATGATTTTATTCCTTCCTGTTCTCGGTATACAACTAAAAACCAAAATCAAAAATATCTTTATTTCGTAGGTAATGCAATTACACTTGAAATACGTCATTAACAAATTCCTTTCCACATTACCGCCCATTCCAAACGCTGATTCACCGAGAGAAGAATGGGCAAGAAACTCGAGGCTTGCTCTTTTTACTCATCAATACAAAATATTTAGTCATTTATAATTTAGTTGACATTTAAAAATAATATAAAATAACCTGATAGGCGAGCAGCTCAATCCCAGGGCCTTTTTGCATTAAGATATTCCAAAACGGTATAATGGCCCTTGCCATATAACTTTCTTTTAACGAAACGTTTAAACTCAGCAAATGGCAAATTTTGAATTTCAGTTGGGATCTTATCCCCTTAAACGATTTATTAACTTTACTTAGACGAGTCTTGTGAGCAGCAAGATCATTCTTATGTCTACTATTATTGTTATGGATGTCGCTCCTTTTATGGAACGATTCTATACATAACTACGGGCATTAGTAAACTGGTGTTGTTTTACTCAACGTGTCAATACGAAGAATAGATTAGCATACTGACACTTTGGGCACAAGGTCGAAGCGCATCTTCTCGAGGTTAGGGTCCTCAGCCATGACCGCCAGCGCCACCGGGTACATCTTGTCGTAGTCGAAGTCGAACTCCACGCCGGCCGGCGGCGCGCGCACGAAGTTCCTTCGGTCCTGTAATCATATATGGCATCATATTTTTAAATGTAAATAACCCGTAAAATTTCAAAATACACACCAACTGACATGATTCAGCAGCTAGGAATAACTGAAACACTAAACCCATTTCGCGGCCGTTGTATCGATTCGCATGTAAATCAGCATCAATAAATATGTACTTCAATAAATTCACGGTTGTATCAAACATTTTTTTAAATCGATATTGAGTATCTTAAAACTGCGCACCACATTTTACAAGTACATAATCTTAGCTTTCATTACGTAAAGACAATACAATAAAACAAGACAATAGATAACTTGCTTTGAAAACCGAGTTTTAAATTTTTATTGTGTACAATCATGTTTATTGGAGATAATACTCAGCACTTATCCGTCGTATCGACAGCATATACAAAATGTTAAGGTGCTTGCCCACGATGCCAAAAACACACTGTCGGACCGAAGCGATTAAATTAAAAGGTTTATTTAAACTTTTTATATCATTAGCACTATTGACCTTTGTGGACAGTTTATCGTCTAATAGACTAATTTTGACTCAAATCTCAACGAACGCATTTTATATATGTATATTAGCAGCTCAAGCAGCTGTGCCTGTCATTACGTCTGAAACATTTTTTGTTTCAGTTATTTACAAAGCTCTTTTATTCTAATTGTTATCAGATTTCAAAATGTATGGTTTAAATGTAACTTTACAAACTTTTAAGCGCATAACTTCATACCCTAAAAGCGCATTCTTGAATGTTTACCCGACGACGTCCTATACAATGGAGACGATACGACCGTAAAATTATGAGGTTGCCATTTTTTGTCTTTAGTTACAGAACCTTAAAACCAAAAAAGCAACAATATCTTAACGATTACCGTTCACATTATAGTAGGCCACCATATCTTCTGATGTTGTTGTTAGAAAGCGCTTTTACGATACCAAAGATTAACTAACCGACATTCGTGTATGACATGTCGCTACCGAAACACGTAAGCGCAAAGAGCAAATCCTGGGCCGTAACTAAGTATATTTTACCTACCTAAACCGGTTAAGGTTCACACGACGATCAATTGATATACATTTCATTGATAGTGTCAGAAGCGCATACGCAGCAAGCGTCTCGGTGAGATCTCAGTAATTTTTTGAATTTTTTGGAATTCATTCAATAATAATTTTTATTAAAAATTATTCCAATGCTGCTTTGTTTTTGTATGAAAAGTTTTGTTCGTTTAAGTTTTGCGCCTTATACAAAACGCCTCGTTTATACGTACATGTGTACAAGCGCCTTAACAGCCACACATAATCAGATAAATACAATATTTCAGCGCATGATTAATAAAATGCAATTTACAAAATAATAGAGATAATTTTAAACATTTTAATACCCAAGAGTTTTATCAATTTAAAGATTAAAAAAACGTTTAAAACACATAGTTACAAAATTGAAATTAACTGTTTATCGCTTTGATATATGACTACTAATTATATTTTCATTTTATATTAATTTTGTGATTTAATTTTATTTATATATATATACACCTTTATACCAAGAACGAGAAAACAAGTATCGTCAAACCGATCATTAGCATTCGTACTAGTAACAAAGGCACTCACGGTCGAGAGGGAGAGGCACTCCTCCTTGAGCGCGGCCTCGTTGGGCGCGCCGGCCCAAGGCGCGGCGGCGGCGGCCGCGCGTGACTCCTGGTTCTTAATGAACGCGTCCTGCTCGCGATTCAGCTCGCCCAGTAGACTCTGCAACAGACAGAACACACTATGGTTAAAAACGAATTGCAGAGGAATTCGCTGATACAGGGCGAGATGATATTTGCAACTACCCACTGGTAGGGCGAATGTTAATCGTGCTAAAAGTGGCAACGCAGTGACGCGACAAGGGCACTGCGAGAACTACTGACGAGGTAATACGCTGTCACGAAATAGAGACGAAGTAGCAGCTTCTCTGCTATTGTACATCGTTCCGTGAGTGAGAGTTTCGGTGACTCACTTTATCTCCATCAGATATCCCATTCCTTCCAAGAGGCCGGCAACGAACTAGTGATTCCTCTGGGATAACGTATACGAGTGTTCGTGGACAGCAGTGCTCACCTACTCTCTGGTGACTCGCTCGTTTGCTCCTTAAAATGCTATAAAGAAAAGTTCGAATGGAGCGCAGAGTCCCGGTTGTCTGTGTGGGCAGTCGTTCTTAATTCAAAATTCGAACACATCCCTTTTTCTTTTTACGGAGGTTTCAGAGCGACCCGGTTCGCTTTGAAACCTCCGTAAAAAAGACTGAACTGTGATCGGATGACAGAGCAATGTTAGATACATACTTTTAATGATCATCAGTGTAGTACATTTACATGTTGAAACGTTTCAACAAATGTATACAGTACATAGTGATTGTATTATTTTCTTTGATCTGTAAAAAGAATCAGGTTTATATCGAGTCAAATACAAAAAGATACCTCTACGCCACGTCTACTCCGCGATACTTCTAAGGGAATTTCGACTTAATTAAATGTCGCGAACGTATTTCCCTCGTTTATTCGGCATTTTCATATTTACACACGTTAGATCCCATCAAAGGAACCCGACGAGAGCAAAATTAAAACTGTGGAACGGCCCGCCCGCCGCCCGCCCGCACCCCGCCCGCCGTCGTCGCGGACGCGCCGTGACGAAGTGCAATATTAATACACGACGACGGATCCCTCGGGGCCGAGAGGATCGTGCGGTGTTGCCAACGCCTAGACAGGTAGCGCTACGTACCGACGACCGAGGTGACGAGGCGTTCCGGCGAGGGCGCGCGCGCGCATGCGCCCACCGCAAATGTACTTGTTCATTGCATAAGATTTTATGGTGTCGATATAACTATTATAAATCTAATATTTAGTACAAAACTTGAGGTGCTAACATTGACACAATACGGTATTCGAGACGAATTTTAGATGACTACTTGGATAGACAGCGGACAGAAAGCAAGAACCTTCATACAAAAAACGGTCCTTTTTTAATATGATTTACTATTTCAAAAGACACTGTCAGAGTTTTACGAAATATTAAGACAAAAAATAAGGAAACGAAATGCTATACGTTTTCCACGTAGGCATTTTAAAAACACTAACAAAGACTTATAAATATATCTACATTGCAAACTGTGCACATCTAACAATGAAATCTAGCCTTCACAAGTAGTACATTTCGCTGTTAATTTATTTTATGTAACTATGTTATATATTTGTAAAACAAGCGTGGACGTGTAGTGCCTTCCAATCGCCGCCGTCGGTTCCGCGTCGGGTCGCATTCTGTCCTCTTAAATCGTTCGCGTAAACGACCCTCTCTAGCGCGAGCCGTCAGGTTAGAGCGAATGCTTTGTTCAAATAATATACAACTATGTATTGAGATCACTTTCACTTTCTAAATGTCATACACCAACGCCATTCCGCGCAACATGCGCAACGCCATTCCTTATTTGCTATTTATGAATTTTACGAAAACTTAAATATTATTACATAGAATTAATGTCAATAACCTTACTTATAATTTCATTTGCTTCGCATCGCAGACAAATATTAAGTGACTTTAATAAAATATTATGTTTGTACGTTTGTTAACTGTTAATGACAATATGACTAAAGATACGGTCACATTTGAAATACGAATACCACGACTCCGGAGCAATTACAAAAATAGGTATCTGATTTTTAAGATCGAAGAGCATTGGAATCGAACCTAGAATCTAAAATAGGGCTCTACAGGACCTGAGTACAATCAATTACACATGATCATAATACTCTTGTACGTTTGCGCCATGGTACAAAAATTGACCAAGTGCGAGTCGAACTCGCGCACCGAGGGTTCATATTTGTATGAAATACATAAAGGATTGAAACGATTACAACTAAGTTTCTTTCGTTTTATATTATATAAAATAACAGGAACAGTGACATAAAATAACAGGAACAGTGACATAAATTATCAACTTTTGAGAGTAATTAAACGAGAAATACAATATAATATCTCAATAAAAATATTCAATTACTTAAAATTAAATTAAATACATATAAAATAGTGAATTATAAGTTATATAGAAAATCACTAAATACAGCAAAAACAGCGCCATAATTTTTTATTTATTAAAAACGTTAAGTTCGTCAAGCTTAACAAAAATGTAATTTTTGAAGTCGATAATAGATACCATTTTATATACATTCAAAGAATTTATTAATAATTTAAAATTGAAAACTCCAATTCCAGAACCGAGTAAAATTGAAAACAATCTTAAAGAAATTACCTAATTACATTATTATTTACAAATGCATGAAACATGATAATAGATATTTTTACCAAAATTTAACGAAAAAGGAAAAATAAAATCAGAGCCACGCGCGGCTGCCGTCCCATTTGCTTAATTAACTAACGTCTGCTAAAGAGACAGTCGTTGAGAATCAATCGAACGGAGGGGTCATAACGCTTTTTCTTTACATGACGATTTCTGCCAATTAACAAGACGTAAGCCGCGTAAAGGAACTTCGTTCCAAAAAATATTTTCGTTCATTAATTTGTGGATTCTTAGCACGAGCTTCACTCACGATTGGCCTAGATTTTTATTTATTATTTTCCGTAAGTCGATCACGCCAAGTTTTACGCTTGTGTATATCACCGCTTTTACGATAAAACAAAATTAAAAAAACTGATAGACACTTAGTAGGCACACAGGTACTTCGTGAGCGCTAGTTTAATCTGGACATTAAAAATTTAAAATTAATTTATATATTATAGTAATTTACTTCGAAATGATGCAAATTAGACTTCTTATACGTTTTATAGTAATGTATAAGTAAAGAAGTATTTTATGTAATTATTTAAAAATTTTATGCACATTGGGTTTGGACATAAGGGGAATGGTCAATTTTCATCCATTTTTTAAAACAATTTTCCAATTATTTACTTAAAAATTATAAATAAATATACATAATATACAGTGTCCCAAAACTCGACGTTAACCGAACCGGGTGAAAAGGCAAGTCATGCTGGTTGTCAGAAAAATATAAAAAAAAAATCTAAGTTGCATGATTTTAAAATTATATGCATTTTAAGAAAAACGCAAAAAATTCACACCCTGTGACCGTCTATTCACTCCTGTTGCCACAAATCGTAACTTTTTCCAACTTTTTTTTTGCTGTGTAACCCTGAATAATGCTTCTCTAAACTGTAATTAAAATTTTGAAACCAGCTGCTCTAGCTTTCATAACATTATGACTTATTTCTTAGAGAAAAAAAAATAAATTAAAAAATTGCCTAGATTTAACTGACTGTATTGAAAAAAAATGTACTACGCGAGTTTGGCAAGTTATGTCAAAAGTTGGCGCATTTAATAAGGATTTTAAAATGGTATAATACTCGGTAATTTGTAGCTGCTATCGTGGAAAAAAATTTTTTTCAGTAAAATCCCAGTTTTTTACAAATTTTTCTTACTCGGTTAAATGGCAAAACTTATTACTTTTTACATTGGAGCCGATTCCAATGCACACACTGAATAAATTTACATATATATACCAAATGTCAACTTAATAGGTGCAGAAGATTTAGAGAAAATTCTCTATGGCAGACGAACAAACAGATAAACGAATGATCGTATAAAAAAGAATGCTTAGAACTTGGCTGTCACTATATTCTTCTTCCCGCCTGGGTGGCCATCGGATATTATAAATTAAATTATACTGAAACACTCCAAAAAAAGATTTTGAAACTATAAACAATACTTGGGAAAATCAAAAACTTACATAGAATAATCAGTTTTAATTGAACGTAATGGCATGTCAACATTATTTCTAAGAGAAAACAAAACGATATTAATATATATCAAATATCCATATCGTTTCAAAATAAACAAAAATTAACATAAACTATCGCAACATAAATCTGTGTAGAAAAAATAGAGACAACCAGTTAATATAGAGATCATAGACAATAGACATTAACCGATGAGTGAAATGAGACGGCCGCAGACAATCGGGCCTTTATGATCGCGATTACAAATGGAGCAAAAGCCTACCGTAATGAACTACGCGCCGCGAACAGCGGGAAAGGGAAATGCGTACGCACACGCCATTTACCCCGCCCTCGTAGCTCGTGCTGGTACGACGTCATGGCGGTTGCGACGTCACATATACGTGTACTGCACCTAAGCGTAACACGTGGAGCCCACAAAGAACTTAGGGGTATACCAGTGGTGTCTAAGAATCATTATTTTAATATACATACTTCAAATTCTTTAGAAAACCTAGTGGACGTTGCAACACTAGAAACTTTAGTGCTAATCAGTATTGTCACCTTAGTGGTTTTATCACTAAAACTAGCGGTTTGGAACGGTTAGGGGCTACATTTGTTTCTAGTGACTAGAGGATTTTTAGTGGGCGTCCAAAATAGGGAAAAAAATATTTAAGAGTCGAGAAGGGTGTCGGACCTAACGATGGTTTAGGGGGCGACATTGGTTGTAGTTTTCGTTTTAGAATTCGACGGTGAGAGAAATACAAAGCCTGCATTTAACACTCCCATTCTCGCACTTTCGGCGGGTGAAGGGCGGCGTGAACTCAATTTCGTCGTAGCGTCGACAAAGAAAAAAGGGAATTTTGATGCAGATTTTACTTTGCTGCGATCCGACAGCTTGGCACCTCACAACGGCGCGTTTATTAATTTTATAAATACTTAGTTTTAGAACGAAGGACAATGACATATTCCTACATATTATATTGAATGTAAATCAAAAACTAGCCCTATTTAAAATAACAATATTTACAAATTCCGGTTGCGAATATTTTTAAAAAAAGAGAAATAATTTTTATATAATAAAAGGAAATCTGGAATTCTTTAGTCACTGAATGTAAATAATATGTATCTTAATAAAATGACTATTAAATTAGTACGAATTTGAAAAAAATAGTAGTTACTGAAATGGTTCACATGCAGGCAAACGGTTTAACGGTTAAGCTTTAACCGAACCCTGACGTATAAAATATTTATGCAATATAAAAAAAGAACTAATCATTTTGTAAACCCGAATTTCATCCTAGTTTAAACTAATGCGCGTTATGGAAATCGGGATAAAACTCTGTCGAAACAGTTATGATTTATTTGGAAAGATCCCTTTTTAAGAGTGCCGTTCCCCCTCCTCCCCCAAAGGTCCGGACGATCCCTCTCGTCCCACGACCCTCACCAAGGCCGTACTCGATAAATAAAGCTCCGTTCGCAAAATTAAGCTGTAACATTAAAGGATGGGCCGCCGGTCACAGATTTACGTTCGACTGCAGATAATCATTCCAGAGTTTACGACCGTTATGCTAACGGAGCCGGCGATGAGATCACTTAAATTTAATTGTATTTTATTGCCATACGCGGCGCACGCAGAATATTATGCACAAGTCGTAAATAAAAAAGTTCATAAGTATTGCATTTATTGCTTTTCAAAATATACTGCTTCTGTACAATTCATACAATTTTACGTTCGCTCAAATGATTTTTCAAAACATTAGGACCCCTGCTCCTTGGTGTTAAGGACATGCTTTTCACACGCTACCTGAAGGCCATCACAGCCTTTCACAGCCCCTTTTGACTTCGCAAATATTAACCTTCTCATTTATTGGATTTTTGAGAAAAATTAAAAAAACGCATGATGTGAAGTTACATTGCATGCAGAACGAGTCACGAGTTTTATATTTTCAGAAACCAAAAATGACTTCGCCTTATTCGCGGTGTGCGGTGAAGCATCGTCATGAGGCGAGAGGAAGCGACCTCTCGGCGGCTGTCGGTCGTCTCCCGAACTCCTTCGAGAGCACCGGGCGAACACTCGATGTCAACTGTCTTTTGTTCTTCAGGTGGGATCGTGCACACGGGACCTCCGAGAGAAAGGAAACGCCATCTCTTTGTTAGCTGCACTCCTCGCCCGCCTCTACTTCGTGTTGCGCTGTCACCTCCGCACTCCTGTTCACAGCACAGTCGTGTTCTCTGGCCGTACCGACAACTCCCCGTTTCGCCTCCTCCCACGATGTCGTAGACGGCATTTAACCGTCCGTGATCATACGATAACGTCTTTCTTTTGTACCGATCGATGCGAGCCCTTTCTTTTCTAAAGAAAGTTTGTGGGAAACCCAGTGAACAAAATTTTTGAACTCATAAATGTAGTTATATTTTTTCTTAGTTTTGGATCATACCAATCCTCGAACGGCCCAGTGATTAAATTATTGAAACAGTACTGGTACAAAATTAAACAGACTGCAAAGTGTATATAATACAAAATTAAACAGACTGCAAAGTGTATATAATACAAAATCACAGACCGAAATCGACCATGTTGATATTGTGAATTACTGTCATATTCTTTATTCAACAAAAAATTCCCAGTAATTTATAGAATTAAACAAATTGCCCGAATCATCATTATGAATTATTTGAATATGTGATGGTCGAATATTCGATAAATTATTCAATTTGTACATAAAAGTCATTATAAGATTGTTCTTCAATTTCGCATAAGTCTAATTTCTTGTTACTACATCAACGGTTATAAGTTAGCGGACATTTACCTTTAAATAGCGTTCTGTAATAATTCAACGAATTTATCAGTAGATTTCAAACACGACATCTTCATAATAAAACTATATTCGTGCTGGCGGGCCCGTCGTAAACAACTGGAAAGCTTAATATTCTCTGTGAGGAATTTCGAAAAGAAAATCAAAGTAAATAATGTTCAGCTACCTTTAAATATTCAATGAACGCCTTCGGAATGGCGTGTAGTGAATCGTAGATATTAGCTGATAGACTTATCTTAGAGAAATAGATAGACGGGCAAATAACATAGCTCCTAGTCTTCTAAAAATACCGGCCAAGTGCGAATCGGACACAAGCGGAGAAAGTTTATTGTTACAAATCATAGCATTAGTTCTTGTTAAAACGGAGCAAATTATTTTATGCACATCTTTTCAAGATTATTTTGCGTTTTCTGTGAAAATGTAATGATTTGCAATTTTCGTTCAGATTTTCCTGTAAACTATGAGTGATCTCATACTTGACATACCTATATGCCGTAGATTTTCAAAGTATTAGAATCAGTAGATTTAGAGACAAGGTGTGTCAAGTTTTCGTATATTTTCTTTGTTCTCTTTTAAACTACACATTTGAAAATATTATTTTATTATTTTTAATAACAAATCCGTTCATTCGATATGTTACTTGAATAAAGTTTCTTATTTATATTTTATAATTGGCCCCTTAAAATCGAATTTTTTTTTGGTTACATTGTGACCGAGTCACCTAACTATATATGTATCAAATCGCACGTTTTTCATCCACTACTAATTCTGATATGGACATAAGAGTATCACGGGATCATTCTTATTCTTTCTAAGGGGCCGTTTTTTTTTTGGGTATTTAAAACCATAGAAAAGAGCACGCAGTCAAACGAACGCCTCGTGATGTAGGTGCACGAGTGCTAGTCGTCGCGCAATCCCAGTCTAATTAAAAAACTAGTCGGTTCATAGAAGTAAATAAACGGTGGCTGAGCGTGTGGCGGCCGAGTGGAAGGGCCGCTACGACCTTAGGAATATTTTATTAAACATTTACTTCCTAAGCATAAAACTAAAATTTGGAATTACTCAATTATAACTAATTCGCCATTTGTGTAACATAAACTACTTTTTAAACAATTAGGTAATTGTCGTACAAAAATATTCACAAATATCAATAGACGTCCACATAAATTGTACAGCATGTATTCACAATACAACGTAAAACTCATTCATGTCGCTGCCAATTAGTGCGACAACGACAAGGGCGTCGGTGGCGACAAGCACGACGCACAGGAGCGAAACCTGCCATTTATACTTGAAAGCTTACCCTGAAAATTATACGAAAACATCACAAAATGCTTTGAAAATGCATTTCAAGATATTTTCACACAATTTCCAGAATTTAATAATTGATGTTATGGAATATCCATCGTCATGACATATTTACTTGTATAACAAATTGCAGAGACATAACCGAATGAGTTTGTTGGCGCTACAAGAGGATTGGCCAAGGATCCCTATTTCAATATCAATTTAGTGACAAATATTAATTTCCGAACCATGTTTTAATTTGAATCGATTAGTTTTGGACGTAACACCGTATATATCATGTGATGACAACTGTTGCTTGTGGTCTATAATTGTCTTTCAGTTAGATGCTCCTCACGACGTATGTTAACACGTGTTAACATGCAGCATACGATCCAGCGCTGACCTTCGCATTTGTTCTTCTACTATAAATCCATAGCCAACGAGTTATATACTTGTTCGAGAGGATTGACAGATATCGAACACCTAAGCAAGTGTTTAATTATCTTAGCAATCCCACGGAAGGCGGCTGCGAGTACTCTTGACACCCTAGTAGATGCGACTGTCTACATTTTTCCTGAGGATGTGTTAATCTGACATAAAATATACGTAGAAATAACACTATAACTATCGAGTGGATTAAGATAAATAAACTATTAATACTCGCTTAGATATTCGATATTTTTGGATCCTCTCGAATTAATATTCAATTGTTCATTGGACAGGGATTCGCACAGGAAAAACAAAATCGAGAGTCAACGGCGGGTGGCATGCTGCTTGTTGATACAACTATGTAACATTATGGATTGCTTAGAATTTACACCCCACACAGAATATGCCATTCGGTTGTCTGCGTGAGAATCGCACACGTACACGTCACGCTTTTGGGTGGAGCTGTACGCTTGAATACAAAATCAATATTACTTTATTTACAATCTTTGTAGTGATGAATCTTTATTCGCATGCAAAACGTGGGAAATACTGATAATGTATCAATGGGTTTTAAGTTAAAAAAAAATGTTTATAAATGTACTGACACACACAATAATATTTGATGCCACGCGGAAAATAATTAGGCACTTGAAACGTTTCAATAATTCGTACTCCAGCCGAACAAAACTAACTAACTTTAAACACAAAAAAAGACAACAAGGATATAATGTTGTTCGCCACGTCAGTGAGGCGAACGGACTCGGAGATGGCGTTCGACAACACTCTAAAACAACAAACAGCGACGGGCGCCGACGACCGCTCTTCTTCGCTGAAAATATTCGGAAATACCTTGGCCACGCGAAGGGCCCAGTTTGAGTTGTTACTGCGTAATTTCCTTTCTCGCTAAAATGAAAGATCTCGATGAAGCTAACGACCGATAAAAAGCTAAAAGGGTTAGGAGATATGAAAACATTATTCAGAAATAAAAAAAAACTAAACGCAACCGTGTTATATAAATATAACTATAAAACAAGTAACATATAATGATGTGTTTTGGATATAAATATTGTAATTAAAAAAAAAAACCAACGGACATTTTTAACTTCTTGTCAACTATAAAAACCTTCAACTCTTGAAAATTGAAATAGAAAGTTTTAATTGAAAAAGTACACTTTACGAAACAAAGTGAAAAAAACGAATTTGCCAAGTATATTTTATGCGAAACTACAAAGAACCGTTAACTCTTAAAAAGGAGTGGGTGCGCTTGAAATTGCTTTAAGGATTATGCAAATTCAAACCTTTCAAGTTTTAGACACATTTTTCTCGGTATAATATGAAGATAATTGTATTTCTTCTTTAAATACGGTACCGACTTCTAATCTAAAGGAGAATATTCACCGAGAATGGTTTAAATGAATGGTGATCCATTCTACATAAATTAGCGTATCTAAATTATACTCGTCCTTAATATCGGCTACACCTTGTTAATTGATTTAGGCTAAAATCTATATCGCTTACTATTAATTATTTTATTAGATTACTATATTTAGTTACAATTTAATCATTATATGCTGAAATAGTACAAAAGTGGTCGTTTTGGTGATATTCTTTCTCCACGCCATCAGAGGGTATCAAATTACTATACAGACAACGCCATAGGTACGTGTGCCACGCGCCAGTTGTCGTTTTATGTTTAACTTCCTTTCTAATTCTATTTCATGTTCTCAAACTATCACACTGTTTTATATTAATAGGGTTATGTAAATTCATCGTCAAAGGGTTCTCAATTTATTTGGCCAGTCTATATCAATCTAGTAACATGTGTGTGTTAATATTTCTTTCTGTTTTAATGCAACTTCACGTTTGTCAATACCTACATTTTAATTAATGTGATATTAAAGTACAGTCAGAAAAGTCAGAGAACCGCGACCAAAAATCGCAGCCTGGAACGACACCGATTGGAATGCTCTCGAATCGCCAGTCAACTTTGTCACGGCTTTGAAGAAAGGAGCAAAAACACGACACGCAACCCGCTGGGACTGTTCAAGTTAGTCGATACTGTTTATTAGGTACCACTACCTAGCGTTACTACTTAAATTGCCGCTGCGAGAGCCTTACACGTTCCGTGACGGTCAGGACGGAGGCGTCCGTCGTCGGCTGACGAGGGTTTCGCGCCCGGATGGTTTTTTTTATCTTTGATCCAAAAGAATCAACAGACGGACTTTGGAATCCGTCTTTCCGGGTCTCACGGCCGCCCGCATGTCTGGTGCAAGCCGAGGCCGTTGTCTTGATAACTATACTTAATTAATTTCACTTCAACATGTTCTTCTTATGTATCCCACGGGGTCCTAAATAGAAACAATTTGCTTCAAAAATCCAAAAAAGATTGATTTGGAAATTTAGAGTGGTCGGGGGACCCTCGTCAGGAACAAAATTCCTCACGCCTTTCCCTCAACTTCGAATGTCATTTGAAACAAAAATCTGCATATACTTTTTTTTTTTAATTTTCATCATTTTTTCAATGTAGTGAAAGGTAAGGAATCAAATTAAATTTATTTCATTTAATATTTAAGAAATACTATATTAAATAAAAAAGAGACTGAAAAATCAGTGGGAATATATATATGGAATTAGCGGATTTAGCGCCACGCGGCGCGCAAGTCCCGCCCCAAGTTACTCGATTACCTAGCGCGTGTTATAAAAAGACACAGAGAAAGATTGACTGACAGACAGACCGACAGATGAGAGGTAGAGCGAGAGAAAGAGAGGGTGGCATAACACTTTTTCATTACGAGATGATTTTTCCAACTTACGCCTCCTGCAAGCCGCCTTAAGGCATCAGAACTAAATACGATTATAGAAGGGACGATAAGTAAAGTGACTTTAGACAGCTGATGTATTTTATTACGACGTCACCATTAGCAGCCACCATGATCGTGATCCAAGGTATCCATTCGCTATCACATATTTACATAAATATATACAAGAAGAAGATATACAAGAACTGCATTACAAAAATATGCGTCACAAAAAACAACATATACATATGTTTTAGTTTGTCATAAAGTTAACAATATCAACTTTATGACAAACTAAAATATCAACAACCGATTATTATTTGTCACTCTTTCAGTAATACAATAAACTAGTGATGTACTTCATCTATCTACTAAAAACTGAATCACTTTTTAGTGTAGTAACATCGAACTTTTTATCGAATAAACGTCAATGAAATTACATGTAACACTATTCTTTACTAAATTAACACTAAACTCTAAAATGTTAGAAAGAAATCGATACTTACGGCAATAGGAAAGGATGGTAGGGCCAGAGGGGACGGCGTCTCGCCACCCGAAGTTTATTATAAAGTATCGTCATTTGCAAAAATTGTGAGCAATAATAAAAAAAAAAGATTTTCAATGGAATAAAAATTTAAAATAATTAAGACAATATTTTGATACAATTTATATTTTTCCTACATTTAATAACCCATGTACTCACTCTACTAGCTCAAACAAAGGCGGCAGTCCTATACGCCGTCCACGCACGCACGCCATAGTCAGTACAATGCGCAGTCCGTCGGCAATTTTATTCGTTGTGCAATGTGCGCCTTTTCGTTGTGTTTTATTAATTTTAACCTTGGGTTTTAATACTAAACTGCTTTGAATCGGTAATCTGTTAGACCTGTGTATTATTTATTGAACCCGTTCATACCTCGAGATGTGAAAAGTTCTTAATATATCGAAAAACATAAAAAAAAACTGTTGTCAATAGTCAGTCGAAAGAGTTTGTATTACGACTACGCGATTACTTTGAGAAGGAATCTCAAAATGGCAAACCCTTAATGCTGATGTTGCAGATAATGAACCGTGTGACCGTCGTATTAAATATTAATTGTGTACCTAAGGATGTGTCATGAGGATTTCCAAATAAAAAAGTGGCGTTAGCGGCGTGGAAGACGATAAACTCTCAACACCAAAAAAGGAAAAAGAAACAAGTCAACCGTTGGAATCAACAAGTTTAATATTGATGCCATTCGTAACCACATATACGTTATTATATCAAAAGAATATCCCACGAAATCGAAATCATTAGCATCGCTGCAGAAAGTGGGATTATACAGTACAAGAAAAACGTCTTTTTGCGAGAAATGAAACTAATAACTGTCTGTAATACAGGTCCCACAGGTAATGCAGGTCAAAGAAAAAATATTTTATATAAATAAATTATATTAAAGAAATTAAATATTAAAATAAAATTTGTGAAAATAATTTATATTATAGCGTATCAATTTAAGTAAACATATAATACTACCGAACCAAATCTCGTTGCGTAATTTCATTCACCTCACTAAATCTTAACTTCAAAAGTGGCTTTACTCGTCGTCTTGCTATAGTTTTAACAACTAGTATAGCGTATTTATTTCAAAAACAAATAAATGTGTTTATGTTTTTACTGTTTTTTTATTCTTTAATATATTAAATTATTTTAAAAAATCTTTTTTTCTCAATATCCGTCACTTATAGTACCTCAATAATGTGATAAATGAATAAGATCTAATCCTGACCGATTCTTGGATTATATAGTTTTCCGAAGTTTCAAGTACTCTCCTGCGTTAATTAACAATATAAACTCAGATAAATCTCGTAAATGTCTACTAAAAGAAGTCCGAACAATTCAAATTTGGTTATACAATGGATGTAAAATTAACAACTCCTGGAGCAGTCCCATCCCGGAAATGACAGCCGGAGCGATTACCGAAGCGGCGGCGACGTTTACATCATTATTAATGACGAAATTATATATCAATTAATGTTAGTGCGCGAGTCGCGCATAGACTCGCACACCACTCTGTCTGGTGTGCTCACATTTATGGATTTCTTCTACTCAAATATAATACGTAGCGTAAAGGGCCATATTATGGAACATTGTCCGAGTTTATGAAACATATAATAATAATCTGATTTATAAATAATGTTTAACTTTCTCAGTGTTTATAAAATTATATTTATAATTTTTAATAACTCATGAATTGGTTAAATTAATTAATTTTCGTAAAAATCTTAAAATGTTGAGAAAAAATTTATATTAAATTCCCATGACAGGTTACATGAAAAAAACTATGCTTTGGAGTAAAACAATGGCGTGTGTCATTGCGATTGTTTAAACCATTTAAAATTTATATCCATAATTCAAAAGTGCTTGAATCATATTAATCAAAAGTTTAAACTGTTATCTACTGATTAAGAACAAATTTCAAGTATTTTAATAAAGTATTTATTTTTTATTTAGATGTTTCATAATTGGTACAAAAATTTCTAACTAGTCCATATTTATGGAACAGTATATTCAGTGTTCCATGCTCTCCGTACAGTAATTTATTCAAATGGTCCGTAATTATGGAACAACAACACGTCAGCGCATCATTTAGTTTATTTGAAGTTAATTGTTGTTAATAATTGTTAAGTTATAAAAAATAAATTAGTTAACATTAGATAAGTGTTAGACCAGTGTATATTTTTATAAATTTGCATTTAGGTAAGTATTTAAATTTGACAATTTCATAAAATTAAAAAACTAACCTCAAAAATTTGAAATAAATTGGATGAAAAGTATTATTCTATGTTAATTAAATATAATCTATAATTCTCTATTTCAGATAATAATCCAAATAGTGTAAACATGGCAAAAACTATTAAAAAATGTCAAAAAAATTCAAGCAAAAAAAATAAAGTTAAGTCTACAAATTTAAATGACAACGATTCCAAAGCTCCAAAAAAAGGTATTGTTTTAGTTAATACGTGTAAAAAAGTTTCGAAAAAAAAGAGACCTGTGCGTATAAATTACTCTCCCGGTGATTTGGCAAATGCGTTGAAAGCTATTGACACGGGTTTATCCTTGAGAAAAGCTGCTGCAGCATACAACGTGCCTATTGCAACCCTTTCCAGAAAAAAAGGGAACCCTGAGACATCTAAACAGAAAACTGGACCACCACCTGTTTTTCAGTTAACGAAGAACAAAAATTGTTGATTGGATTCTCTTCAGAGCTCAGCGAGGTTTACCTGTCACAAAACGGAGCTCTTGGATTCAGTAGAACAATATGTGAAGTTATTAAAAAGAAACTCCATTTATTGATAATCGGCCGAGTCGACATTGGTATGAGGGCTTTCGGAAACGACACCCTCAATTGGCAATTAGGAAACCCCAAAACTTGACTCACAGTAGAGCAGCAGTTACCGATGATGATTTAAAAGATTGGTTTGAAGAACAAGGAAAGTATTTACAAGAAAAACAATTAACAAAGATTCCCCCTAAGAGAATTTTCAACTGCGATGAAACATATGTCAGTTTATGTCCTCCATCTGAGAAAGTTTTGTTAGACAAAGGCTCTCGTTCGGCGTACAAGGTGGTGGATTCTGAAAAGGAAGGTTTTACTGTTTTATTTATGTATTCTGCTGATGGTGATCGTGCACCACCCATGCTTATGTTTCCTTACAAGACTGAAGTGCCGCAAAAATAGTAAAAAATTGTCCTGAAGGTTGGGGCGTTGGTCTTTCAGACAATGGATGGATGACTGCAGAATCATTTTATGAGTATATAACAAATGTGTTTTACCCCTGGTTAGTGAAACAAGGAACTGAGTTTCCAATTGTAATATATTTAGACAATCATTCATCACACATGACCATGCCTCTGGTGACGTTCTGTCGCGAAAAAGGTATTCAATTAATTGGACTTGTCACTAACTCAACCCACATTATGCAACCACTTGACATTAGTTTCTTCCACCCATTCAAAGAGACATGGAAAAGGCAGTACCAAGATGGAAAAATTCAAAAATATTGCTCGAGTAAAAAGAAGATTTTCCATTAGTTTTGGAGTTTGCTCTGAAAAATATGAAGGAAGAAAAAATACTGTCATTAGTGGATTCAAAGCTGCAGGCTTATATCCTTTTGATTCTTCAGCCGTTGATTATGATGTATTTAACAAAAGAAAAAATCTAAAACACCAGTTACGGAAGAGAAGATACAAGATAAATTAAGTGAAGATGAACAAAACATTTGTTAACTTTTGAAAATAATTTATCAAAAGATATTTTGGAAGCGTTCAACAATGCTTGGTTAAATCAGACATGGCCTGAGGATTCAGAGATGAGAGGCTTGTATAAATATTGGCTTCAAATTAGTGGGAAACCTGGTAAAATTATTAGTAACATTTCATTTTAGTCAAAATTTTCATATTTTTGTTATATATATATTTTAATTTTTATTTGTAAATATTTTTGAAATTAATCAATTTCTTTACTGTTCTTTTAGCGATATTTAAGTATATTGATATTTTTACTGTATGGATTTTTTAGATAATCGAATTGATATTATTATGTTAAAATTTTTGGTATAATTTGTATAATTTAATATGTAGGTTTTGATGAGACAAGTAAGAAACCAACTGTCAAAGAAGTGACGTTGGTAAATATAAATTTAAATAAAAAGGCAAGAACAGTTAGAACAAAATTTTGTGAATAGTCGTAATGATTGTGACATTAGTCTTAATGATAATAATCTTGAATCTAACGAAAGTGTATCTCCTGAGGTTATTTATGAATTTGTAATAGAAAATGAATCATTAGAAATTTTACAACACAACGATTTTACGATACAACTTCTGTTATTACAAATATCACAAATGTTCCTACCACTACTCTTACTACTCCAGTTATGGAAAAAATTCAGAGCCTCAGATAAATCTCACACTTAGTGAATCAGTTGTTAGTAAAGAGAATGACTCCAAATCCGCTAATGAAAGTGAGTAAAATAATACTTAAAACTTATTGTAACAAAACATTGACATTTATGATAATACTTGTAATATTTTTAAGTTGAAACCAATGTTGGAAACCCATTTGACCAAGCTTTCAAGATGCCAACTAAGTATTTACCGAAGAAAAGAGAATCAAGGTTGAATCATCACGTAAACCTAAGCTACCTTCGGCTGGTACGTCTGATCAATGGATGCAATATCATTCTAAGAAAGAAAATGATGAGATAATAAAAAAGAAAAACAAGAACGAAAAAACAATTACAAGAACAGAAAAACGGATAGCTGATGAACGGAAAAAGCTACAAGATCAAATAAAAGAGATACAGCAAAAATTAAAGAAGAAACGAGATAGTTCAATTTTATTATTAATTTTAAGTATAATTTGTTTTATGTTTAAATTATTTATCCAAAGACTTGTTCTTGTCATACTAACTTTATAAACAACTTTTAATACTATGAATAAATTAATTTTAATTAAAAAAAATTTTTTTAATGTAAATATTCCAGTCCACCTTATGTTCCATAAATTGGGACATACTTGATGGAACACCCGTACATGTTACTTTTGACTGTTTCATAAATACGGCCATAAGTACGAATCTTTTTTTTTATTTAATTTAAAAAATTTTTCAACTACAACTCACTCGATAATAATTTTTAACGATTCAGTAGATGTCACGTAAACAATTAACGTGGAAAAATTCAATGTTTCAATTCAAATTTTTTTTTAAATGATGTAGAATATACAACTCTTACTCATAAGGTGTTCCATAATATGGCCCTTTACGCTACCTAAAAATTTGAATATTGAATTTTATTGAAAAGAAAAAAAAATAAAAAATTAAACGTGTTTCATATGTAATACTGATCTAATTCACACGGGCGGATTTTAAAAAGATTGTTGCCACAGGTTCAGAGGCGAAATTTTTTCATTTCATCCCAGTTAGAATATGGAGTTTCCACGTATAAGGAGTTCTAGAGTTCTAAGGAGCATTCTATTAACTACTCATTCGCGGACGCTAACATTCTTAAGCTTGTCAACTATATAGAACGCGTAAAAAAAATCCGAGTCGCCACCATTGATCGTGGGTCGGATCCACCGCGAAGCGTCGGCGCCGGCAGTCACGCCCGCCTGCTAGGATTATTGTTTATTCATGTATCCTAAAAGTACATAAATTTATTTATTTCTTAATATTCATATTTTATATGTTTAATATTTTTTTGTTGCTGGGTCTAAGTGACGGACGGCGCGCGGAAGCCAGACTTCCCGTATTTAGCTCTATTTTCAGGGCTCTGTAAATATTATAAACATTGAAGGTACAATTCCGGCAGTCGGAACTGTGTTTTAGTAAATTTCTTTATCTTTTTGGATCTCTTTTCACATTTTGAAAATTTTCAATATTTTTTGAGATATTCAGAAAAAGCCGAACCCCTACTTCTTTATTCACTTAATTGTTTATAACTTTTGCAATTTTTTTCAGCGACTTTTCGGATTTTTCCTTAGACTTCCTACATAAAATTACGAATCGAATGGCACCAATTACGTAATTTTCGGAGAATATTCAAAGATTTTAGAAAAAATCGTACATGTGAACCAGACTATGGGACTTCCACCAAACCGCGGTCGGTCGACGGCCGCCGCAGGGCCGTCCCGTCGCTCTGTCGCTCGGTAATTTCATAACACCGTGAAAAAAAACCTCTCAGCCGCGAGTGAATTATGGATGCCATTTCGTTTCGCAATTTACTTTCGGCCGAACGAAAAAGAAAAGCCTTAATATTTTACAAGTACAGTCAGCTAAAAAGATGACTTCAGTCCTGCTTATATTAAATATATCGATTTCTTAAATTAATGCTTCGGCAATATTAGTATAATATTACCAAACCATGTGAATTTGTTGGCGTCATTTTGACGTGAAACAACTTTAAAATTGGATTGAAGCATACGAGTGTCAGGCCAGAAAAGTGGATCCTAATCAAAAGATCTATTATCGTCTTACCTTAAACTGCCTACACCTGCGCGCGGTTTCACGGACTGTAAGTTCCGAAATCTATTTTTTTTCACTAAAAGGTACATATGTATGATACATTATATGTTATTAAAACTAGAGGATATAATAAAATAATTAATACCACGTAATGGCTATATTATTCATTATTTTACTTACTATCGGTGTGTAACATATTAATCAAGACTTTTTGGTTAGGTGACTAGAAAAGCAGAACTCAAGAAATGTGTTTATAATTTGGTTGCCTGTAAAGTCGGTATACGGGCAGAATTTTACGTATGAATGTAAAATCATTTTAATGTGAATATTCATTCATAATAGTAACTTACATTATTTATACAAAGGGTGTAACATTATTTTACCTTTAATCAACGACTATTTGTGACTATGATAAAGCAGAATCTAGAAATGCATTGTTTCGGTGATCAAAACAAAGTGACTAAATTTGTTAAAAACAAATATAAATTTTTAAATATTAATAATACACGTTAGAAAACTCACGTATATTTTTTGGACTTGATACGAGCCTCATCGTAACAGTCAGGGTATAAGCAATGATAGTATGTTACAAATAAAAAAGATTTTGTTCAGATTTTGTATTTATTATTTGCGGTTGTAGTGTTTTAAGAATTTGTTGATGAACAGTATTTACAGCAATCAATATTTCAGCGAATTCGTCCAAATTTCTGACTTCCTTAGTGCCCAGAAGGTTCTTTAGCGACTCTGTTTCTCGCACGCCGCTTGACATGATTTGAGACGGGAGTTTTGTTCCATCTTGTCCAAGGTAAAAATCACGGGATCTTTGACGATTCTCTAATTCATCGACTGCAAAAAGGCACTAAAGCTCGAATATTTATACAATACTTCTTCAAAAAGTAGCATCTATATGTTGCGTCGGTCTCGCAGATCGATCGGGGCTAAGTACGACTATACATGCGACTTGCACGAACGCGCGTCGTGAACGAGTTGAAGCTAGGAATAAACCCGGCAGCTAGTAAACAATTCGATTTCCCAACATTTCTGAGAAAAGAAATAAACATAAAAATAATTTCATCAGTCCCGTAGGTCAGCACACGAGTATAGGAAGGTTAATGTAATAAAACTAAAAGTCTGAGGAACATAAATCCGGTGCCACTATTTAGCTTACACAGTCAGCTCGCCCTCATGATAGAGTCGGTGCCGCGGGCGGCGGGCGGCGGGCGGCGGGCGGCGGGGGAGACACACTGCGCTAAATAACCGAAAGCGGAGCTCTTCTTTCTATTCAGTGCAACTCACGACTCACACATGAATAGGGTTTTGATTGTTTCGCGTGTTTGTACAGTTCATCTAGACCGATCGATTAAAATGAGTGTAATTTAGACGATGAGTGCGTATGAAATTTTATAGAAATTCAATATATCGGTCTCGGCTCGCGCTAGTGATCGATGCGGCAAAAAATATGCGCCAGCGACGATATGAAATAAATCTACTGATACATCGTTTAGATGAAATGAAAATAATGAGATATTACGGACGGAAGCGCGGTGGCCATTGCGTCGTTGTCGTCGCTTTAATATTCTTTGTGATGAATATTAGGAAAGTCGGTCTCTGCTGGACTCGGCTACGATATTCCGGAAGAAACTTTATGTTTAGCTAGATTACTGTAACTTTATTTACGACAAAAACGTGCCTCGTGCAAACGATACCAAGTCATAGTACAGTAAATTATTCAACGTGAAAAATATCCTGAAGTTGCACGGAAACGGAAAACCGTATGAAATATCGTTAAAAATAACTATAACATATCATAAATGATTTTTTTTTTATTGATGAGAATATAATAGCACGTAATCTTAGCGTTTCAAATATTAATAACGCTAATTAAGTAGCCGAAACGGGTGACTGTGGTTTACATAAAATAAGCAATGTAGCTATTCGCCGTACATAACGTCATTTGATGAGTATTTTAGGAGCTCGCGCATATTTCCTAAAATAAGGCAATAAAATTTATTTTGGAAAATTGTAATTATTGGTTTAAAACAAAACCTTAAACTGATTAGCAAAAAAAGAAATATTAAATACAATTCTGAATGAGCATTTTCTGTAAAAATTTAATATTTTCACAATCATCTCTAATTTATTCTAAATATTGTTATTCGAAACAAAATTAGTTAATTTATAAGTCATGTTTCCGTAAATGTTAAAAAAGCCTTGGGTTTATCCGTGGGTTTACGATCCTCAAAAATCATAAAATAGCAGGTTTGTAAAATTAACGCTATCTAACGTGGAGATTATTCCTATTTTCGGCCGCTTTGCGATTTTATGAATGTAATCATTTTTATTCCGAACTTTTTGGGAGACTTTAATTTTAGCCAAGAAAGTTAACGTCCGCCGCCCCGAGCAGTGCATGCGCCGTACGAGCGGCGGCGTCGTCGAGGGCCACTTTGTGATCTTTTGTTCAATTAAAAGGTTCTTTTCGTTATTTCTTAGTTTCCAAAGATCCAATCACTTTTCAAGTTAATTCCAAATTACTTCATGAGGGAAAATTACTTGTTCGGTCTCTATAACAAAAATCATTTTGGTCTTCATCGTTGTTAGTATTGAACAATATTTCATTTAATTTGCAGTGTAACCGTCAAACTACAAATAACAATTATTTTTTAAATCCTTTTTTGGTTTTCAGAATGCAAAACGGTTATAAACCTTCAAAAAGAATCAAAAATTATATCCGCGCAATTTTATTGCATGAATTTTTATAATCTACATGAGGTTTCTTCGATTATTTTATGTTGTAGGCCCCATTAAAAATGTAAATTCATAAAGGAAAAATCCTTCAGGACCCTTTATTTTATAAATCAGCGTGTCGTCATTCATCTTGACAATTTCTTTATTGGCATCATGTCTGTGATCGTTAATGATAATAATAATAAAAAATAAGAAACAAAATAAAATAAATGGAAATTGAAGCCGATCGTAACGCAGCCGCATCTTTTGAAGCCGAGATAAGTCTATTTTCTACGAAACTTCAAAGCGTAAGCCAATACCTTAAGACACGGCATTAGATAAAATATATGGAGGAACGCATAAGGCGCGTTATAGTCAGAGGGGCAGAGGACCCGCCTCGCCGGGGAGGCTCGGGCTCGGGCCGCGCGCCGGTGAACGCGACACCGTGTTTTATAGCCCACTTCGAGCCAAAATGAAATCCTGCAGCGGAAGAGATGAGATAACAGTTAAATAACTGTAATCTAAGATTTACCACAAGATCTTACTGAGTCAAGTTAATAACCATCAGCTCAGATCTGGGAATTTTTTTTCCATTAACTTAGTCTAGAAAGTTTAAGAATGGGAAAATCTGTCTTACGAATGCTAACGCAGGTATGAGACATATCACTGATCTGTCTGTAAAGGAGATTGCAAACATGGGTACTACGACGGCATCGTCGATGACACTCGCACTAAATTTTTACTCAAAATATTTCTCATATAACAAACTTTTAAAAAATGTCCCTTTCCTGTTTGTGTCCGACGAAACTTCCGTCAAACAAAGTCGCAGGAGGTTTACGGTGCGTCAGGGTCAGTATTCGGTCGTCTGACGTTTAGATGAGCGATGGATCGACGGCCGTCCCTAAGGAAACTGAGGTGTCGTTTAAACTGTATCGATACATCACTACTTCGACGACGACGTCGCTAAGCACAGAGCGGTCGTGGGGCGCGTCGCGCGATCCAATATAAAGTTTCGCGTAACGGCGAGACGCTAGTACAGGTTAGCGCCGGAAGTCACGTTCCGTCGACGGAGGAAACGTCTTTCTGGCAGCTTCCTGCGGGGACTCCGTAGAGGAAAAGGTGAAAGGGAGTTATTAGCGAGGGCGGCTAACGATAGCCGGGCGGACGGCGCCGCGCTGTCGCGTGCGCGCCTTATTGGAAAGCAAAGTTCTTTCTGAAGGACGAGCGAGCGCTAGCGCACGCGCAATTACGGGGTACGTGGAGGACAGTACAGCAAAAAACAAGTTTCTCTATTTTCAACACTACAAAACTCGGCCAATATCTCATTAAGATAAATAATTTTAAATGTGTGGACATGTGTTTTATACGAAACTGCTGATTAAAATTACCGACAAAAAAGGTTTCGTCGACTACGTCGTACTTTAAGGCGACCATCGGACAGTCTTTAATATTTTTATTACGAAATCTTTTGTCGTCGGTTCATTTCGTGGTTTTGAGTTTCATTTCACACAAATCGAAATTTTTTTATCTCAAATACGTGCAAGATATCGCGTCATTCGCTCGGATCGCACATCTAGCAGGACATTTAATTATTACAACACGCCGACCGCCGCACCGAGGACGACACCGAGGGCGTTAAGCGTCAAGCACCACAAACCTAAAGGGCATTGTCATTTTAACAGGGCGATTATATGCTAACGATAGCTGAAAACACACGAAAACCTATCAGCAGCAGCACTTCCCGCGGCCGGCGGCGGCAGACGAGACCGCGTCGAGTACGTCGATACGGCACACTCACGTTCACGTACGTATACGTGTGTGATGTGTGCGCACGTCGCGACAGATCCGTCAAAGAGCCCGTGTACGACGTATCACTGAGCGTTCGATACCTACCGAATCTAATGTGGAAGAGGTGGGTACTTAAGTCGTGCGTGGGACCCGCCGTAGTAATGATTTAAATTATTAAAATTGATTGTTTCCAGTATTTAAAACCTGCGAAGTTTCTACGGTGCTAATTATGTTTTAAGACAATCAGTTAATTCAAGAATTATAAAAAAAAAGTCGAACGAACTACATAAAAAAATAATACAAGATGATTTGAAAAATTCATTAAATCGAAGTCGACAAATATTAACAGTCAGAGCCATTAAATTTGTGTTCCGTATGTCTCGGACTGCAAATATTTATTATAATTAATTGACTGATTTTTATATCATCTTGTTTCCATCTTTTCAGCAGTCGGTTTTTTTTAATTTTTTTAATTATTTCTTAATTTATTACTTTTTAGTTATTTTTACATCCTAGGATTGCTTTCTCGTCATTAGCGGCGCCAACGACGTGCCTCGTACTAATACTGACAAAATGTTATCGATACATCGATATCAGTTTACTTATGTACCTATATTTTTATAATTAATTTATTCTCAATTAGATTCTTTTTATCTCTTTCAAAGCAATAAAAATTCTGGAATTGTCACTCCATTTTAAGAATCATATTGAATTGTATAATAATAAATTATTTTTATTATTAATAAGACCTATTATACGATTATTTAAGTATTTTTATTGGTTATTATCAATTAATTTAATGGTTATTAATAAACTTTTAATCGTTATAGATCGTAAATTGTCTTACAAAATGAAAAATGCTTAAATAAACCTAAACATGTCATTAAAAACCTATTAGATGATGCCTCACTTGCTATAGTTCGTCGATTTTTTTTATTTCTTTTTGATAATATGGCGTCTAGTTGTCGCGATATCGAATTTTGATTACTGTCATATCTTTCACTCACGAAATTAAGACAAATCGATTGACGAAACAATCATTAAAATCAGTCCACGTATTCATTTTCTAGGCCACAAAGGAATAAATAAATAAATATACATGTATAGGCTGATAACCACTTAACTCTCTTTTGCGTCGCGCAATCGGGTAAATATGAATAGAATAAAGAATTCTAAAATAATATTTCTCGAGCAACTGTAGAAGATATATTCTACCACTCTCCTTCGAAGGTTCGAAAAAAAAATAGAAACAAATACAGACAGGAAGGACATTTATAATGATGATCAAATTTTAATGAACATCTCATAGTTACTGTATTAAAAAAATAGTAGTTTTCATTTTTTCGGACGCTAATTGTACTATTGAATTTTTCCTTGAAACATATGCAATAAAAAATGTAAGAAATTATAATTAGTTAAAATCTCGTAGCCTATCACTATGTGTGAATTGAGACCACTTCGATCGTACATTATTTTTACTTAGGTTAATATTTGTTAATAATTGAATTGAAACGTTAGTGGTAGCTCAGTGGTAGGACACTAGACTCATATTTCGTAAGTCGTAGGTTCATGTCCTAGAGTGTACCGATAACATTTGTCCCGAACTTGTACATTTGCTTATTCAACAATACCATTCGCTAAAGTGGCATGCTCGCGAGGATAGAAGAAACTACAGATCGACGCCGAGTCCGACTACGAGACGCAGATGTACAGCGAGTGCACCGCCTTGGTGGTACCGTGTTAGGTAAACACCGTAATCATTATTCTGGCTTTTAATTTTGAAACGTAGTATGATAATAAAACTTTAAACAATGTAAAATTGTTTTGTTCTAATGCCTTGCATCATAATAGGAACTACACTACGCACAAAAACATACCGATTACCGTCAAGTAAAACTAACAAACAAATATCACCAATTTATACAACCCTTTCCACGTAGTAACGATGAAAACTGAACTGGGTCCAATCGCCGCGGCGGGGGCGCGGAGGGGGGCGCGCGAGGCCCTTTCAATTCCCCCGGATCACAGCTATCTGCTAATGCATAGCGCGGGGCTTCTCGAGCCGGCACAATGCAAACAACAATCATCCGAGGCGATTCCCGCGAGAAACTCGACGGCGCCGACGCCGTCAAACGTCGGGGTGATTATTTCGTGTTCGCTACCCTTAAGAGCGAGCACAGAATAACCGATTAAATTAATAATGTTCAGAAGGCCACTCTGCTAAATGAAATTCTGTTAAATATATTTAATCTCTTTCGAAAGTGATCGTAATTAAACTGTTATCATTGTGAAAAAATATACAAGTACAGGAAAATCGCAGAAGCTCGACTCCCGAGGTTTCAATAGCAATGAATGAAACGCGCGAAAAGTATTAAATTTGAGTCGAACAGGTAGCACTTCACTAATAGGGAACGATCTAAAATAACATCGATACAAGTAAGTTTGAAGGGTAGGTAAAAAGACCCACTACCGATATGGATTTGCATGCCCCTGTGGGCCGGTGGTTAACACTTACACCACTGAAAACTGATAATGTGGATATCTGAAAATTTGGATCACTTTTTTTGGACTAAATCTGATTTAGCTTTTAGATATCCTTATTATGAATAAATAATTTAGTATAAAATATTAGCTAGACTAGTTAGTAAAGATTAATTTTTTTTTTTTTTTTTTTTTGAAATTTTAAAATACACAGTTAAAGTTATGAGAAGGATGATACAAATTAGCGATTTTAGAAGCTAATAAACCGTAAAATGAGAGAGAAAGTTGTTTAAGAATGTTTAATATATTTTAAAATAGGTAGTCCTTCAACGACTCTTAATAAAAGTGGATGCACGAAGAGGAGTATGAAAATATAACTATCAGTAAATTTACTTTTCCTGATTTCTTTATAATGCTGTATGACACATCATATAAGATTTTATCATAAGAGAACAAACAATTACGGATTTAGTAAAGCTGTAGTGTACGGATGGCAGGACATGAAGGTGACGAAACTGTAAGGGTTCCGTTCCCGTCGCGTTTGGCTACGCAACTCTAAAATGCTATCTACGGTGAGAGAAAAGTAACGTCGTTCATTATCAGTACACATAAACATAAGCAGTAATGTCAACATCGACACTTCAAGGCGAAATAAAGTGATATAAACGTCGCAAGGGAGGCAAGTTTGGACGTGCTGATACGTTAACGAATTACATTATCTAATTTGAGGACAAATGTAGGCATTTCTTCGGAGCGCAACAAATATCTGTAGTGAAGCCATTTAAATCTTTTAAGCCTCCACGCTCAACTTGCACTGATTTATCGTCAGCGCGACAAAGGTGCGCGGGGCCCTTTTACAAGGCATTAGAGCACCTACTGCTAGGTGTGCGCACCTAGATTAATTGTATGCAAATGTGCACACATAGCAAAAAGATCTTTTTAACTAGCGTATAAAAAATACTCCATAAAATATCGTTGTCCGACAAGACGCGGCTGCGATGTGTGTCACCGTCGATCGTAGCCGCGTGCCGTCTGCCTCCATAAAAGATTCCCTCCCATATTCATATAAACATAAAAGATTCCAAAAGAGTCCACACGACAATATCTCTTGATGATAAAAATTTGGTTGCCTGTAAAGTCGGTATACGGGCGAAAGTTTTACGTGACAACGACTTTGAATGGTAAAATAATTTTAATGTGAATATTCATTCGTATAGTAGGAAGAAGGATGAAATAATAGTAACAATTTAAAACATTTATTTATACAAAGAATTATATTTAAAACATTAATTTATACAAAGAATCTCGCACTGAATTTCATATTAACAAAATTTTATTTTACCTTTACACATACATACGTATTTATATACAAATATACATACAATAACTTGCAATACATTTGCAAGCTATGCACTAATTCTCTAGTGCTGCGCGCGCGGCAGACCGATCATAGTTGAGTGGGAGAGAGACGCAAGGCATTCGGCGGGCCTCTCTCTCGTTCGGTGACTCATCGTTACGTTACCGAGCGTTACACTTTTTCATAAGTGACTCCCAGCCGCAACCTAATTTAAGACGTTGTCACGTCAAAAAATGTTATAGATAGTAAAAAGCAGACGTATTAATATTGTTTCGATGAATGCTATCACAACGAGGCCAAGAAGGACCGCTAAGTACCTGCGCCGCGAACCCCCCGGCCCGCTCTCGCACGAGACGAGCCGGCCTTCGGGGTCTTTTTATAAGACCTTTCGTGAAAGTAGTGAAAAAACCGCGTTTATGTAAAAAATTAAGAAAGACAGTCTGATGTTGACAGGCCCATTACTTTAACTAGCTGGCAGGTAATTTATTTTTTTTTGAACGAGAAGCAATTGCTATTGCTTTTTCATAATTACGATGTCGGAATTACATAATTTAAAACTGCAATACAAACTTAGTCAAATATTACAATATAAAAAATTCAAAACAGTTCCTTAAAATACTCTTTATTAACTATCAATAATTTTGTAAGCAATTCTTGCAGTTCAACACTTTTTAAGGTTTAATAAAATGAAGTAAACATACACATACAGCCCTTTTAACAAAAGAACCCTAGATTATCCGTTGGTTCGATACGCACTTTGCCGTATTTTTACGTAACATTGCTTCAACAAGTCCTACAGCTCGCAAAGTCATGTTATCGACTCAAAACAGCGTGTTAAAGTCAAACAAGGTATAAAAATCATGCCCAAAGAACATTTCTTCACACCCCCGTTAGAGTATGAAAGCGTTTTAGATTAGATTTTTTATTGTTCCATGTACTAACATTTAAGCTAAATTTTCTTTGGTTCATCGTAAACTGGTAAAAGTAATTTGATTCATTCGAAAACTTCATAAATACAGGACGGAATTTTGGAAGCCAGAAGGCCTTTGAACAAAATCTTCTTAAGAAGTATTCCCAAAGGTCAGCCACTTGAGAACTCTTTGCTTCGTCACTGAAGACTAATAACGCGAGGCGCTCACTTATGCATGAAAGGCTCGCCCTTGCGAGAATACACAAGATAAACTTTTATGAAATTTATTAAATAAGAAGTCCATACACTAAGGAAATAATGAAAGCCCCATTTCTTTTATATAGACCGACCGACAGTTTTAGGAGTTTACTCCTGAAGAATCATTTTTTATTAATAACCCGCGATACGAAATTGAGGCGGGAACGAAATCGAGTTAGATAAAAACCGCCGCTCGACCGCAGTCGGAGACCTGAGGGAGTTTAAAATCTAAAACCCCCACCGTCAGTGCTCCGACCGTCATGTACTTGCGGGGTATCGACCCGCGCCCTCGAGAGGCTTAATGTCGCCTTAAGAGGCGAAACCTTTTATGCCTTGGCCCTTAACGGCCCGCGCGCGCCGGGTGCTCAACTCCCATGGCGGTGTACTTGAGCCGTATAGAAATTGCGAATACAGCTCAATTTAAGGAATTGCCGATTATAATGCCAATAAAGGTCTCCCAATTTAATCGTTTTCAGATATCGAAGCATCTTCGAAATCGTTTTTGATCTATAAAACGATACAATTTGTTATAGGCTATTACGACCGCATTACTTTCCTGCAAAAGTATCTTATATACATGTTGGTCTGTAGCGCATGTGGACTAAATTTAAGCCTTTGATTGATCTGGGTTATGTACGCACCCCGACCTGCGTAAACTTCGACCCTTTCTGATACCGATATTAATTGACATTCGATATTGATCCTAATAAAATAATATCGACAATAATATAGAAGCCCAATAACAGTCTATCGTACTTGCTGTCTATTTATGCTCACGGGGCCGTTTGTTAGTTGGTAGGTAAATTAACAGCGTCATGCCACTTTTCCCCGTTATAAAGTATCATATTATAATTAGAATAAGCATAATAAAAGTAACAATAAACATTATCTGAAAGATAAACAACTTTTATTAATTATTAATGAATCACCATTCTAATTTATTTACGTGCGTCTAGTGTCTCCACAGTGTCAACGAAACGCGACGCGGAAGCGTACACGCATTTGGTTTACGAAAAATCTCGCGACGCGGCCGAATGATGAGTTAGTGTGCGCTCAATGAAGATGTGATACCGGTGGTAAACAACATGAATCTTAGTAGCTAAGTTGCATTTTCGTTGGTCATTAGAACGCATACGGTATAAGAATTTTCGCGAAACCCCGCGCGCAATAATGACAAACGGAGCTAGATTTATTTTTCTTGGCAAATTGTTTGTTGTATTTTATGTACTAGGCTATTTTACAAAAATTAGTAATAGAGATTAAGTCAAATATAATATTCTATTACACATACAAGCCACGCGATGCTGTTTATTTACATACTGTATATTTAAAGTTGGAATATTTTCACTTCAAAGATTTGAATTACACTTCATTACGTGAGCCGGCCAAAACGGCCTATTATCGTAGTCACAACTTTTTAATCTCTCTGCAAAAAACTCTCCTTTAGAGTTTCAAGCAAGAACTAGCAGGCTTCGCTAATCTGACACCCCTGTTATAGTACACTGAACCGGACAATTCTAATTTGTTAAAACTAACTTTGATATGGACATTGTACATTAAGTATATGACTATAACATATTTATTTGTCGCCTGCTTATTGTGTGATTTTTAAATCCCCTCTTTTCTCAAATTCGCTGGTGAAGCTCGGCGTTCCACAATATTTGCGTTTCACATCGAAGGTGTGAACCTAGGCCTTCCACGCCGGCCCTCACCGCCGCTCACCAATATACACTGAGCTATAGATTCCGCTCTTAAGATTATTTGCATGTTAATTATATTATGCAATACATGAAAGCGGAAATACATATTTTATTTTTATCAAATAATGTGCCATAGTGGACGCTTTTAATTGATATAAGTTCAAAACGTATACATTTACATTTGAGATAAGAAAAAAATGCATCGTTTAAATGTCAAATAAATAAAAAGTTATACATTAGTTGTTTTTTATAACGCAATGTATTAATTTTTAATTTGTGAAAATTGAAGAATGATAAAACGGAAAAAAACATCAATAAAAACTATACCAAAAAAAGGGCATTATAAATTTTTGTGTCTGTAGCCCAGTCACAAATTCATGCTTATTAAAGCTACAAGAATTGACGACACTTAGAACATAATTAATGGCAAACATCACGTGAAATTTTAAAGCCTCTTTCATAATAACGCATTCTGCATTCTTTGGCGAAGAAGGTTCAAGAAAGTATCATGTTATATCAGGCTATAAGCTCAATAATGCGCGTGATCGAGTGCAAACGAGTCCGGCCAGATGCGACCTACACAATGATTGAATGTACTACTAAATAATTATTTATTCTAGAAACGAACTACTAAATTAAAACTACTGAAATAATTCACCGTCAGGGTTTCAAACAAAATTAATTCACTGATCGAGCACGTCATCGTAATCAAAAATTGACGGACGTGACGATAAAATACAAAGACAAAGTAACAACCTGTAAAAACAAACAAAACAGTCAGCCATAGAGATTAGTTGCCACATGTCTTGAAAAATGTGCAAAAATCAATTTAACATGCCTAATAATAAAACTGCTGAAGGTTGATGTCAATGTTTATGTCAGACACCAGCTGTTAAAAGGGCGAATTGAGAACTGAAAGAAATCAAATAACCATAGCTCTATTTCATTCCGATGTAAATTTTCGATGCTGACCGTACAAGAGTTCTTAATTAATTAATTCTTAGATGTGTCTATTTTATCAATCGAGATTAGATATTGATTATAATTCTTGAGATAAGGGTTAATAGATAATGTATGTGGTTTAGAGTATTAAGATTAAAATCATTCGCTTTTCTAAGCAATATTTTGAAAATGCATTAAGAAATATAAAGTAAAAAATAAAACAATAACGAAATATCCTCTAGAGTATAATGTATTATACATATATTTTATGTCCGTTTTCCTTAACGAGTTCCTAACACATTGTTACGTAAGTGCCTCTCGAGTAGGCACACCGTAAATCGGATACTTACCTAAATTCATTTTCACCGTGCTAGGATTACAAGGCCCCTAAGTGATAGTTTGCTACATCTGTTAAAGGGTTTATAATATGATTTATCATTAAGTTGACTACTATAATAATTCTTAGAAATATAATGCTAATAAATAAAATGAGACATTAAATATGGCCAAATAGTATTTTTTACGTATTTAAAATAATAACAGATATATAGATTTAATAATAAAAACACATTATAAAATGCAAACGCAGTATAAAATGGACCTCCTTAAATTATACAATCTGAAGTTCTCCTAAGTTATTATGATGATATGTTCTATATTTTAGTTTGATCTAAGAGAATTTAATATAATCATCCCAGAAGCAACTGGTTAAGGATAACGAAATCAACACAATAATTACTTCTTATAATAATAATTTGAGAGTATTATAAGAAATAATTATTGTGTTGAATAAGAAATGAAAAATCAAGCTCCTAAGCATAGTATCTACAAGGTACATAAGTGACAACTAAATTTTATGTTGGTGATAACGAGGTTATTTTTACAGATTCCTTAAATGATGCTTCAGAAGTATCTTAGCTTAAGGAATTGTTTAGAATTTTTAATCGCCGCACGCGTGAAAGAACTAGACAGCGTCGGCCTTACTGGCGTGCGGTGACAGTGAGCCCGTCCTACGTCAGTGCGTCCGACAAACACGTCGCAATCGTCTGTAGGTCGATAAACATTTTAAAATTACGATATGATTTAATTAAATCTATATTATTATCAACGATTGTGGCAGGGTAATTAATTATTCTAGCCATCTATATTCTTGTTTTCCATACATATATAACAAGCACAATAAAATACAGACGCCTCGACTGATTCGAATTCCATTACGACAATAATTAGAGACGGTTTGAAAAAGCTACCTTCGTGATCATCAATAGGAAACGCGATCACAGGGAAATTAATAAATTCTCTAAAGACAGCAAAAAAAGAAAACAGAATTCTTAAAAGCTGCGTAGTAATTAAATGAGTAATTTGGTGAAACGATGCCACTTGCTTCTTTACTGGAAATTCAAGGACTCTACTGTATAATGATTTATTTATTAGGTCGGAGAAAAAGTTTTTTCGCATTTCATAAGTAAAAAGTTGTAGCAATTTTGTAGCAATTTTTTTAGTTGCGGTGTTTGTCTACAGCAATGTATGTAACTACTTACAAAATGGCAACAAGTTCTTGAACAAAATGGCACATATATATATTTGATAATTAAATGTAAATAAAATATGATGAAAAATTATCTTATTTCTGTATATATAATAAGAAAAAACTTTTCGCCGACCTTATACAATATAAATGCAGCACAACACACGACACACACCACCATTTTTTTTCTTTTCAAGTCAATAAATACCAACGAATCTTACACAATTAGGTACGAAGACCTACTGAAGATTTTGATACCTCATGACTGGTAGATCGACTTGACTATTTAAACATCCGCAGTACTAGTGTACTGGTGCGTCGGTCGCGGCCGAGACTACGTCGAAACCATTTCAATCATCGATCGTTGTTCGTTCGCCTTAGACCCGAATAGCTTTGGTATAATGTTTTATTTCTTAATTTCGACACAAGCAGATTTATCAAAGAAACTATAAACAGATAATTTAAATATGTCACGAGTATTGTGACCACCGAACTCGGAATATCTTGCGTTTAAATGAAATATCTACCGGCTGGGTTACAGACGTCATACCTTAGATGTTCAGTATTCTGGGCATATCCACGTGACAGGGTATGAAAGCTGTGGATGCTATTGTAACCATAGACAATAAATGGTCCTTGAGACGATCGTTTGCAAATAACAATGTGTACACAACCGATGCTCAAATTGGTCGCTTACGAAGACAAATACGGCGGTCGTCAATTATTGAAACTGGAGTACTACTAACAAGTGATGAATTTTGATTGTTAGCAATTGGCGTACCAAATATTGATTGCGAATAACAGCAAAAGATATAGTTTATTTTTCAACGATTTCTAAAAATTACCCGAGGTAACCTACCGCAACACTGGCATTATGGGAATTTTCACTATTATTCAGCTAGTTTTCCTTACAATCCTTTGTGAATATTCTTGCATGAAGTGATAATTAAATTTTATTTATTCCATCACTTCTACTAAACTCACATTTTTAAAATGTTTTAAATTATACATTTTATTCGCATAAAAGTGCCGTTTGCCGTCAATACGATACGTATGATATAATAAACGTTAAATCACGTTTGTTTCAATGATTGACTTTTAATCATATTCGAATAAGTGAACGGAATAGCAATTAAATTTTCCATAGAGGTAAATTATACATTTTTGAATAGGGAAAAAGACACTTTTTAAAAATCAGTAAACAATGTAATAAGATTTATACTAAAAGCTGTCCTAACGAGGATCAAAATTGACGTCTGAGCTGGTTTTGGAACTGAAAGGCACACCGAGACGGAAATTAAGAGCTAAATCAGATAGAAAAATGCGACTGAAATCGGGTCCGATCACACGAGGGCAGGGATTGGGATCAGAAGGGAGATTTATCCACATCCACTAGTCTTAAAAATGTGTGAAACTATACGACCAATTTAAATTAAACTTCCTGCTTTGGATTTATTGCATGACTAATGTAACCTCCAAAGTGAATTTTACTACGTGTTTATATGTTTTATATTCATGTTTTCGGCTTCAGTAAAACATTAAATTGTTGTTGGTTTGACAAGTGACTTACATACTTGATTAACATCTCAGTGTGGAAGCTTTACATAACATAATTCTTTTTATAACATCAAAAATACTGTACTACTCATAAATGTGTAGACTAAGATAATACAAACAAATTGCGTTAACTGTAGGCTCGAGCCGTCCCGAATTAAAGCCTTCGTTTAATGAAAGACAAGATCTAATCCGGTATGCAAATGTGACGTCGCCAGCGCCGACCTCCTAAATGCGAGAACGGTAAAGTTGTATCCGACTGAACTTTAGTTATTGACCATCAACATTGTCAGTTGAAAGTTTGCGGCGAGCCGATATTAGGGGTTTAACCTTGAAGCTTTCAAGAATATATACGTCGCTAACTTACTCCATTGAAAAACCTTTTGACAATTTTGACAGCTTTTTTTCATTTAGAATTAAGCAATTTAAATCCACACATTAATAATGATGAGAGTATTAAAATTGAATCCATGGATGAAGAAATTTCTTTTCCTTGATCGACAAACGCTAGTGAGTGGACAGCGAGGGAAGACGGGCAGTTCCGTGGATAAAACACAGTTTAGGAAAAACAATAAAAGCAAGGAAGGTAAGCATTGCGCTTCATGGAAAAAAGAACATATAGTTTTTACGGTAATTGATATTCATCAAATTATTTTTAACCCTTAGTTCGTAAAAGCGTTTTTGGCATCACCATAGACGCTAATTTACATGTACAATATTTGATATAATGAAAATAGGTTGTCTTTGTTCGCCAATCACGTAAAAACTACTAAACGTATAGACATGGGACTGGGACCATTCGATGCGGAATGAATTGTAGATGGTTCTAGGCTACTCATTTTTCGAATTCCGTAAATCCTTCGCTATTTTATTTATAATAAAAATTACCCAGCGAAGCGGGCGGGACAGCTAGTGTACAATATTTGAAAAATTCTTCTTTTCTTCCCAGCAATAATACTTGTCTTAACAGAATAACATGATACTTCAAACAAGTCACGTACCTAGGTACATTAAGAAATGTAATTAATACGCAGATTAGAGTAGCATCATTAACTCGAACCATCGGCAGGGTCCCAGACGTAAGGGCGGGCGGCCGCCCTAAGGCACACGATGCGACCTAATTGCGAGCGATGAGCTCGGCATGAGTTTACTTAGAGGGCGGATAGCGAAGATACGAAAGGGCTTGGGACGTATTCTACTTATGAAAAAGAATATACGGGTCTAATTGACTAATAAACTTCTCGTTAGATGTAGCCATTTCACTACTTTAAAACGTAACCCGTAATGTTTAACAGATAATGAATGGACAATATGTTTTATCTTACGGATCACGGTTATGAATTAAGTTTTTACTTTTAATGTAACGCGCCGTACATCTGTCTTTAGCTCGTCATCAGGTACATTCCTTCCAAGCATATTCACACAGTTGACGTTTTCTGTGTAAAATGGTCAAGTCCTAAAGATATCCAATGAAGTGATCACAAAGTGTTTCGTAAGCTGTATGTTCGTAGTACGTACGATGATGACACTTTAACACAAAAGTCATTGTAAACAACTAATATGCGATCTGAAACTTGCAGATCATCAATGAGAGATGACGTTCCGAGCTCCGAATGCGTTCGAGTTGTACGAGGGCTGCTATTTATGTGAACACGGTTTTATTGCTTTTCAAAATATTCGCCATGATCATCGATGTACTTTTGCATACACTGAAACCAATCTTTATAGCATTTTTTCCTTTATGATTGAGGTCTCCAAAACGTGTATTTTGAACGTATCAACGAAAAACGTTGACCACGTAATTTATTTTTCACGCTTGAGAATAATAGAAGTAGTTGGATGTCAAATCGGGGCTGTACGGCGGATGACCCGTCAATTTAATTTTTCGACTTTCTAAGATCCGTGTTATTTCGGTCGACGTGTGACACGTCGGTCGGTCGGTTGTTCTTTCTTATTTCTTCAAAGACTTTTGCCAAGTAAATGGTCGTGTACCACTCCGAAATGACCGTTTTACGATTCTCTAGTGGTACTGTAACCACTTCTCCATTTATACCAAAAAAGCAGACAACCAATTGCGTCAAAGCGCTTATGGCACGAATCACTTTTGTTGGATTCAGTTCATCTTGGAACACCCACATCATTGACTGCTATTTAGTTTCGGGATCTAACGCATAGATCCAAAATTTATCATCTGTGTAGATATTATAAATAGTTTTTGACGCACTATGTTTGTATTTTTTTTATTATTTTTTGCACCGATCGACACGAGCCTGTTTTTGATCTTATTTGGAATCCAACACAAATTTTTTTCAGGAAAATTTTTGTGTAATATATTATGTATGCCCGTCATACTTATGCTCAGGGACGCCTTTATCTCGCGATATGTAACGTGACGATCTTGAATTATTATTTCCCCGTACAATATCTATGTTTTGTGGTACAACAACCGATTTAGGGCGACATTCATTAAATTCGTCGGTGAGTATAGACCGCCCACGATTAAACTCACTAAACCAGCACATACACAGTGGTTTTCGATGGTGCTTCATTCCCAAAAGTCGAAGTGAGTTGATCGATGCATTGCTTTTGAGTTAGCCCACGCCGAAAATCGCAAAAATCATCGCACGAAAATTTTCACGAGTTAAATCCATGATGATAAAGACACGTAATTTTCAAAATAACACCACAATGTTAAAACAATTGACAGTTACATGAAACAAACTGTATGCTACACCCAAGGAGTTCTGTTTTCAAATGTTCTAATTTAAAAAAGTAATTTTTAAATATTGTTCTGTAAGTGGCCAGTTTCGGATACATTAATAGCAGCCCTCGTACTGATTCCAGCTGTTAACTTTCATATGTAGTCTTCATGTAATATATCTTCAAACAATATTATGTATTAATATGTGTTATTTTATTAATATCAGTCACTGGCATATTATCGACCGGTCAAATACAAATGCGTGGACTGATTTTCTTTCTCAAATATATTGCACTGTTTCAAATTTCATAGCTGTTTTAATTTATTCATATTTTAATAAATTGATGCTGAAGAACTAACTATAACTGCATCTTTTAGATATTGTTTTGATTGATTTGTAATTTTGAAAAAGAATTGCCACGGATGATACCAAAAAAGTGTCATGCGTTAAGATCAAAATATTATCAAAATATTTTGTTTCAGTTATATCACATAATCACGCGTATATTTAAGCCGAGGATTTATTATAATACTTAAAAGTTGTTCAATTCAAAATATCTTAAAACAACGGATCGCAGTCCCACTGTAGTAGTGTTGTAACAATCAATGTATCAATCAATGAGGTAATTAAAAGTTATTGTAGCTGACTTGTAGGTAAGCGTACCGTGGTAACAATTTCAACAGTTCAAGGTGACCCTCCTTCCACAGCTCATGCACTACCACCTCTTGAGTACACGCTGCCGAAATACCTATTGTTACAATGACACAGTATGATGGAACGCCCTCGTGGTCCCACTTGGGCCGCGTTGCAGTTCATATCATAAGTACAATTAGTACCAATCACCAGCTTACTAACCAGAGAAAGTAAATGCGCTGGTCAACAATACTTACAATTATTTTGCAGTAAATACATAAGTACCACACCATATAATATCAAACAATACCATAGCAGTAGATACATCTCGGCTTTATCTGCAGTGTTAACTATATACGGATATCTAATAACGCTTATGATTTTTTTTCAAAGAACATTACGTACATCGTTAAATATGTTCGACTTTGTGAAATTATTCTGGAACCCGGGTATGAATTTTTAAATGACTACTGTGAGTGGTAATAGGCAAGGTATGGTCCATAAAAAACAACTATGGTTTTGAAGCAACACGGTACGGGAGTCCATAGGTCCGTGGGCATTGTCCTTTTTATTGCATTTGAAAAGATCCTATTTCGAATTCAGAACTAAAATTCATCATTTCGCCGTCAATCTGTCATTATTCAAGAACATTCTCTATAATTGGTTCATCAGACCAAATAAATTCCATTTAGTACATTTTCACAACGGTGATACTCTCTCGATACTATTAACGTGACACTCTGCGGAGCGGCGCGTGATCGAGGCGAACGGGCGAAACGATACCAGCGATTTATATTACGCCAAAATACACCTCAAATATGCTACATATTATTACAATATATACAGCTATTACAGTGGCACCCGCCACCGACATGTGACAAGGCAGGTTAACGTTATTTCGCAGGAACCGCGTACGTAAGTGGATGATTTATGGCGTCAACATGAGGCGCGCAGTGTCACACCGCGCAGACGGATATTTTATTATACAACGGGATCTGGAATTTTGATCACCGCAGGATGTGACACGTAGTTACCTCACAAACTTTAGCGCACGCGGCGTGCTCGTGGACGGGAACTCGACAAAGAATGCACTGAATTTGTTAAAGACGACACGAGAAAAAACAATCGCACAGGAGAGTCAAACTCTTGCACGGAGGTCCTAAATAATACAAATTTTAAAATAATATATCGATTAATTTCGATCGATAACTAGTCACCATATTGTAGGTAGTGATCATCATCCTTTATTGCTATAGAAATTCTAGGATCTCTGACAAATAATCGCGACAAGAAATTTTGCAACAGAGAATACTGCGAATAGAGAATATTTTCTCTAGATGTTAACCTAACGTTGGTGCCTAGGGCTTACACAAACGGGCAGTAATCTAAAAAGACGAGGTCAGACAGGGTTGCCAACCAAAAAAAAAGATTCCTCGTAATGTGTAGCTAAAATCTCGTATATTGACTTTCAAACCTCGTACATTAAAATTTATTAAGGGCCAATATACCCTGAGAATTACCGACAATTTTGTTTGACGGGTTTCAGCCATAATAATGAAAATAATCGTTTGAAACTTTACAGATAAATTATTTAGTTTATAATTTAGTGAATTCTCGTAAATTAAAAATATATGAAACAAATAAAATACAGTTTTATTATCATCGAGAAATCTGCAACACATGAAATTAATAATATCAATAATGAGTTGTTAAAAATAATTCAGGAAGGAGATTTCACAGCTTTTGACTAAAACCATTCATATGATGCGCATTAAATATTCTTTGGTAGTGAATCAAATTAATTTTTGTCACACATAATTAATGATAACTTTATCATTTGCATGATTCTGTAAGATGAAGTATACTATTGAAATTAACTTGCAAACATAACTGCAGATGGCAATATAACAGTATTCAATACTGATGTTAAAGAAGGATGCTCATTATATATATATATATAATATATATAATAATGAATCAATAGATGTCAGGCTAATATCGCTGAAACAAAAACATCTTTTTCGGTTGGATCGGAGCTTCCCAATATCGTGTTATTTTGTATAATCTACTCACTAAAGGCAATGAAAAAACCCAAAAATATTTATAAAAATTTTTAGTTATACATACATGCATACTTAACTGCATAGTGCGAATTGAAGTATATAAAGAAGGAATTTAAAATGTATTAATAATTAAAACCTTACATTAAATAAAATTGTAATATAGCTATAAAAATTGTTTATTATTACTCAAGTAAAATCAGAAAAAAACTAAATGTGTCTATATTATTACGAAAATTTGCCCTTGCAAAAGTATCGTAAAACCTCTTGTTCTCTTTTAAATTTTCTCTCAAATATTATGTCAGGAACATCCTCAATGTTATCATTTTTCTGCCGTATATTTTATCTTTCGTCATGCGGCTATACATTTCTTTTGTAGGTTCAAAATTGACGCAGTTTCCAGTACGAGTTAAACCTTTTGCGCTCTCTGCAGCAAGAAGTGTGCCGTTCACTGTTTCCACAGTTAGCCGGTTTCTTAAGTCTGTCTTTATTAAATTGACTTTACTAAATACCCGCTCGCAATCAGCATTCGCATGGGGTAGGGACAGTGTAGATAGGGCAAAATGAGCCAGCTCGGAAAAGTCTTCAGTTTTCAGTAATTGGGCCCAAAACTTGTCTGGCTCACTAATTTCATTCAACCTTTCAGGATGACGAGCTCGTGCATTTGGCAAAGTCCTCCATTGGTTGTCGATTATTTGTTTCTTTGCGTAATCAGCTGGTGCGATTATACGGGGGACCACTTCCATAAGTGGCATAAGTGTTGGGAAATGGCTTCTAAAATTATGGGAGAGCGCTGATGCAGGTTCAAAAACTTGTAGCTTTGACAAGACAGGATCTTCCATGTTATATCGTTTTTTAATTTCGGTGGCGGCAACTTTGTAGAAATTTTTGCAGCATGAGAAGAACTGTGCAATATCTGCAGGATTTCTGATCACATCTGGATGTTTTAAGAGTTCATACACTTTGACGCCAAGATACAGTGCAGCGTCATGGAGCTGATGTTGCTGACTTTCAGGATTTATTTCTCCAAGATTTTGCCTCATCACATATTCGCGTTGTAAATAACGTAATAAGATCTCCTGGTAAAGTGTCCTAATTTTCTCATGTAGATTGTGAACAACTACTTTCTCGCTTTGAAACTCCAGATTGAATTTATTGAATAAAGGGAGCGACCATTCCAGGAAACAGAAATAAAGTTTGTAAAAGGGTTGCTGAGTTTTCGAGAATAAATACTGCTCGATTTCTTACATCGTCTCTCGCCCTATGTGCAGGATTTGTCGTAAAATCGATAAAATAAAAAAGACGTAGGGCCTCCCATTGTTCTAATATCCTTTCAACCACTGATAATAACGAAAGCCATCTTGTCTGTGATGGTTTCAGTATTTTATGAGGCTCCACTGCAGCAAACGACTGGAAGTTACGAAAATCAAATTGCCGTTTATCACTATGTTTAAAAAGTTGTAGATATCTCTAGCCAGTTGTTCTACACTTTCAGGCAACTGTTTACAGGCTTCACTGGCACACAAATGGGCCGAATGACAAACGCACTTCGTGATTATGATTCCTGGAAATCGCGTATGAACCTTGTTTTACTGAGTCGTTGTCACCCATCATGACATTACACCCATCGGAGCCAAAGCCAATCATATTTGTCAATGGAACATTACGGTTAGTTAATGAATCGATAAGAGCTCTGTATAAATTCTCGGCATTGGCAGTAGGAATACTCGTATCATCAGTATCAGACGTTTGCTTAAAACTTTGTACAACTCCCAAAATGTGCTACATATCTTTTGAGCATCTTGATCAAAATACCGTACCACCACGCAAGCAGTTTGACTGTAGAAACATCGGTCATCTCGTCCGTCATCACCGAAAGCTGATTATTTTGTAATTTTGGCTAAATCTGCTTTATGACCTTCTCCAAGAACGTTGTTTACCACACCTGTAATTTTGTTCGTTTGAGTTCAATTTCCTTGATTAATTTAGAATCTGTCACAACTTCTTTTAATAAATCTGCTAAATGGTCAGCAAGGTATGCTATATTATGCTCTGCAAAAAAAGCAGCAAGTTTAATTTCAGCACGAGCTTTTTCTTTATTTTGTGGAGTTAGACCTTTCTGGAAACCAAACGATGTTAATGTTTATGTTTTTCCACTGGATCCAGGTTGGTTGCCTAAGTGTTTCTTGGTAGAGGCATGTGTTTTTAAATTAGATAGTTCAGCTACCATTGATGTTCCCGGGCAATATGCACATTTGGCTTTTGTTACATCATTGGTGTCTGGCAAAAGCCAGTCTTTAAAAGTCGGATCTTTTAACCACTGCTGCCTAAAATTTTGTACACGATGTTGCGATAATGTATTACCTTCCTTTTTTCTTGTCCAACCACCTTTTTTGGGTAATTTTCTAGGCGGAGTTAAAGTAGGCGAACGGTCACTGTTTTCTTCGTTATCACTCATAATGAGACTTATTACTTTTATTACAACTCTAAACAATGAAAAAAACTTGGTATTAACAATAGAAATCTTCTTTTTACAAAAAAAACAATTTGCTACACGACGTAGTACAAACGATTTATGCGAAGTAGGTACGAAATGTTTTATTAGTCGGGGATTTCCCAGTTGAACTACCATTGACAATCATCATTTACACGATGATTGTCTATGGTAATATCGTCAACCGGGAAATCTCCGGCATTTACGGTGTAAGAAGTTCCTGCAAGTTTTGATAGATGGCACTAGTTTTATTAATTTATAAAGGTGATCCAAAATGATCGGGTGGGGTTCTAGCCAATCTAGTTCTTGCAGAAGTAACCCCACCCAAATGATTGTATGGCCTAGAGTCCGGTGAAGTAGCGAAAGCTCATTTGCAACTAGCTACATAATCCATTAAAAAAAAATCGCATGGCCATAATGTTATCAAAATCTCGTACATAATTGTACGAGGTTGATAGCGTCCTCGTACCTCGTACGGAAGACCACAAATCTCGTATTTGTACGAGGAACCTCGTACGTTTGGCAGCCCTGAGGTCAGAACTATACGGCGGTTACATCGACACAACCGAGTTCTGTCAATTTTAGCGGAGCGGCAAACGTAGCATGACGTAATCTCGATGAAAGAACCTCTCTATTTATCAACGCAGGTGGTTTCACCTACTCAATTGTTAGCTTTAATATCATCAGTTGTCAGCAGAGATGGGCATCGACAATTCACCTCAGCTGTTAAATCGCATAATAGAAAATGCCTTTTGGATCCCAAGAATACACAATATTACTTCGTTTCGCATTGATTCAGGATTTGCTACTATTCGGGAAGGTTTATTCGATCACTATTTTTTCGCCCGTTCTTATCGTATGTGAACAGCTTTTCTACATCCGTGACCAATCGTTTCAAATAATCGTTTGAATCCTTTTGTAACAGAAAATTGCAGACGGAATCACAGGTCATAGGATTTTTTTGTGCTATAGTAAAGTAGCGACAGAACAACGAGATTTTTGTTATACCCAACCTTTTAAAAATGACACAACAGCGTACTCTGACTAATATCGAAAAATTTCTTCAACAACACTAACCACAAATATGTCTCTTTTGCCCTACTTTTTCACGGACGACACAAACTGTAGAAAATCAATGTTAATTAAAAAAACAGTGGCACTCCGGGAGTGCCGACATAAGTGAAAACTTGAACAATTACGTGTGTATTTTTTGAATCGTCAGGAACTATTTTATTGTGCAGGAAATACTTTTAAATTAAGTGATTTTTTTATTAATTATTATAAACTACTACTATAAAAAATATATTACAATTTTCATTTAATGCGCTTATTGTACATGAAAAATAATGTATATTACTTTATATACAAACATTTCAATATATTACTCAAAACGTAAATTTACGAATATAATAAGAAAAGTTCCGAAATGAATATATACCTATGTTGTACGTGTATACACAATATATGTTTATATTATATATAGTTATATTATCAATGTATTTCAACCCAAACTCAACTCTCGTCTAAACGTCGTGTAAACGGGGCCAATATAGTAGATACTTCTACACAGAGGCGTCGGTGACGGTAAAGGTAACAGTGTCGCAAATTCAATGGGTTTTACGCATCTCAAAAAATGTTCAACGTGTCTAAAAAAGTTTTCACTTCAAAAAAGTCGGAAATTTTTGAGCACCAATAGATGAACAAATTATTTCTAAACTGTTTCAAATCGATAAGACAATAAGGCAGTGAGAAACTTAATCGTGGCGTACGAACCGACAGACAAGAAGACGGGGACGCTACGGGGTGCCTTTCCAAACGTAAAATCGTATTTAATTGTATTTGTATAGTTATAAAATTGCTATGAGTACGCAGTCACATAATCGACATAATTTATTAAGTACATACATAATAACATACGGACATGTGGCACCATATTGTAATCGAGCAAAATCGGAAACATGTTCATCGTCACAACATCGATCTTCTCTTTCCGTATTCGGTAAAAACAAGGACATTATTTGTAATGGAACGAAAGGACACCGGCTTAAGTACAAAGAGGCTACATCTATCTATTTTTCTCGCCAAAAAGGCTAAAAGAGAAATGGTCCCTTTATCTGCTAGAAATAGTACTGGGCCCGTCGCTTACATAAAAACCCGGATAAAAGTCGAGGTCCGCGGCGGGCGCATAAATACAGTGTGCTTTACGTGCTACGGTGCGGACACTCGTTCTTCGACGTCGTATAACAGTAAAAGGCAAAAACATTTACATACTCGATCCTCACGAAGAAATAATCGAAACAATTGTTCAATATGATTTTCTCGATATTATTAGTATTGTACTACGACAATCCTCGCGAATGTACTTTGGCGGCGAGCCCGCCTGTAGTGAGGGCTCCGAGTTCCGTTAAAATACAAAATGAAATGGGTACTTCAACAATGATTTCAACATATTTTCCATAGCGAACGTGTACGTGTTAATTTCGTATACGTAACATTACGGATACGATTACATGTGTGAGTGTTCTAACAGAGTTCCTCATAATAACGTTAAAAGTCTAACTTTGACCGAGACGAGCACGACGAGGCCTGACGTGTCCGTGTTCACACATTTAAAAACGCGCAGCTCGCCATCGCCACGGGGAGTCGTCCACGAGTCGCGGAACTTTTGATCTTACGTCTATGCACTCAAACCGACATAACGAATGGAAAGAATACATTCACAAATCTATCACGAGCCCCGATCGGGTCGGCGTAGTTTCGCCTGGAATATAGCGTTCGGGGAGCGTAAGAAATATAAATTTTGACGCGGGCGCAGATAACGCCCGAGCGGCCGGAAACGAGTCGTACATAAATCTCGCCGCTGTTGCAGAAATTCTCTAGATATTTCTCTAGGAAAGAAATGGCGGAAGCGCGTCGGTGACGCCGCCGCCGCCGCCGCCTCACCTGTTGCCGCGCCGTATTGTGAACATAAAAATGAATCAAATTTATCAACACGTCGTACATCTTTCACCCGAAATAAGAATACCCATCACAGCAGTGGGATCCTGGCATTCTTCGGGTGTCAGCCTGTCAAATCTCTTTTTAAGTACCTACGAGGATCGCTTTTAGCCGTAAGACTTGTCTTGATAATATCTACCCAGATGCAAATCCCGCATGAGAAATATGTTATAAAAAATTTAAATCGGGCCATAATGATCACTTAACATCTTTCATAATACCGTTAAAAAGGGGACAGAAGTTGTGGACTTGAGAAATAACTATACTTTCAAGTTGAATTTTAAATACCTCGACTTTTTCATCAAAAATTACAAACACGATATATGCATAACGTACATGTGGACAAAAAACATGTAAATACTCTGTGTACCTGTTTATTTACTACTAGTAAAAACCATAATCATTTCCAAATGTATGCAAAGTTAATATATGAATTTTATTTATTATTAGAAATTGAAATACCACATCGTAGTGGCCGATCGTGCAGCGGCGAGGAAATAAATACCTCTCCAACTTACTATAAGTGATAATACAAAAAAATACGCTTTGGATTTACAGATAAATAGGCGTCTGAACGAGTGCGATAGGTATGTATGCGGTTTCAAAAAATGTTATCGAAATGTATAAGTATGTATTGGTGCAAAAAGTCGCGAATAGCATGACAGTGTACACTTGGTATTCTGCGTATTGCAAACGCGTACGCAATCATTTTTTCTGTGCTTCAGTGGCGTACATTACATACATGAAACGCGTTAGGAAAGTATTTAAACTTAATACGAATATTTATATCTATTATGAAAGTAAGTTATTTAATGCGTACGAAATTTAATCAATATATCAACATTAATCGGTCAGCAATTAAGGATAATTAACTAGACGGCTCTCCGAGATCCGGTAACTTTAAAGCGAAACTTAAGCGCCGCAACGTTGTAAATAGCCGGATGCAGGTCGGCGGCGGCGGCGGCGGCGCGGCGCGACCTCAACTCCCCGGAGCTTTCCCGAGCTTAATGCACATTTACTTTGTTAATAAGCGACGCGGAGGCTTCCAAACTCGTGGCGGTTTACGCATACTAACTTCTAAATCTATTAACCGTGTTAAGCCGCCTCCTGCATTATTATGCCACGATGACGGACTTTAGCTGAGATTACGTTCGCCGGAGCCTAGACGTTACCGCTCGTATTACGGGCGGGTAGGTCTCATCATTTGCTGTAACATCCACAACAAATCGCCCGACTTATTAGTGTTTCAAAAACACTCTCAACAATCAATACTGAAAAATGACGAATATACTAGGTAATTACGGGTAATAACAGATTGTCCTGTCGTCTATTATCAACTCCACAACGTATATGTTATTTTTTGCTACCGCTTTTCCAAGTCAACCTTAAGAAAATGATCGGTAAAATCGGAATCACCGCATTTGAACTCATTAAATTAGTGAAAGAACTTTATAATTAAATGTGAAAAATAGGTTTTGTTTCGTACTAGTAGAACGCTTTTGCGACCGTAGCAAATGTTACAAAAATCTTCCATAATTTATTTTTCGTTTCTCCATCTTATGCGTTGCGAGTGTAAACCTCAATTATGATATCCAATACAGAGAAGTTTCCTATAAAAGGACTTTGGATATTTCAGCCTCCTACGAAGACTTCTATTTAATTATCCGGAACTGGCCACATACAGAACAATATTTAAAAAGTAATTACAACATTTAAAAAAGAAATTCCTTGGCTGGAAAATACAGTTTGTTTCATGTCATGTCATGGCGTCATTTTAAAAGGTGCGTGTCTTTATCACCATTGATTTAACTCGTAAAATTTTTCATGCGATGATTTATTACGATTTTCAGCGTGGGCTAATTCAAAAACAGCACATCGATCAACTCACTTCGACTTTTGGAAATGAAGCACCATCGAAAACCACCGTGTATGTGCTGGTTTAGTGAGTTTAATCGTGAGCTGTCTTTGTTCATCGACGAATTTAAAGAATGTCGCCCTAAATCGGTTGTTGTACCACAAAACATCGATGCTGTGAGGGAACTGATAATGCAAGATCGTCACGTTACATATCGCGAGATAAAGGTGTCCCTGGACATAAGTATGACGGGCATACATAAGATATTACACGAAAATTTTCATAAAAAAATTTGTTTGTGTTGAATTCCACACAACTTGATCATTGAACAAAAACAGGCTCGTGTCGATTGGTGCAAAAAATAATAAAAAAATATTATCATGGTGCGTCAAAAGCTGTTTATAATATCTACACAGAAAATGGATCTTGGATCTATGCGTATGACCCCGAAATTAAACAACAATCAACGTTTTGGGTGTTCCAAGATGAGCCGATCCCAAAATAAATAAGAAAGAACAACCGACGACGCAGTCATTCTTCATCATGACAACGCTAGCTGTCACATGTCGGTCGAAATAACTCGGTTTCTTAAAGTCAAAAGATCAAATTGACGGGTCATCCGCCGTACAGCCCCGATTTGGTACCCAGCGATTTCTATATATTCCCAAGCGTGAAAAATAAATTACGTGGTCAACGTTTTTAGACCCGCGAAAATGCCGTTGATGCGTTCAAAATGCACGTTTTCGAGATACCTCAAACAGAATAGAAAAAGTGCTATAAAAATTAGTTTCAGCGTATGCAAAAGTGCATCAATCATCATGGCGAATATTTTGAAAAGTAATAAAAACATTTTAAATGATAGATGCTTGTTTCTTTTTGATATTCCAGACACATAAATAGCAGCCCTCGTATATTGCACTAGAGTACGGGCCGGGCGCTGCTAACAGTCACCGCTGATTCGGAGACGATGACTGGCATCGAGAGCTCAACGTGCTCGAGGCACGGCGCATGTGCTTTAATTCGACTCAAGTTAAAATTCTTAAATCGGTTTAGTAGGCAGTATTACTCGATCAAAAAAGTGGCATAAGTATTATTAGCTATTGAATTACTCACCTTACGTTCAATATTGACATATAGTCGCAATGATATCGGCACCACGCTCAACGAAAACCAACGAATTGTCTGAAAAAGTCGTTCTGAAAACAAACGTGGGTAAGACGCAAATTATGTAAAATGTCCATGTTGGACCCACACCGGTGACAACTCAGAACTCGACAATCGAAATTATGGGCGAATACGTCGACTCGACCCGTCTCATATCGATAGGGACGACCCGAGAATTCAATTAAACAGGATTTGAAGAAACTGCGCGGCACCTTCGAGTCCATCGTACTTAGTGCTCATAAGAAAAAATCTTAAACCCTGAAATCAATTTTAACAGGCAACACATATATGAATAAGACCTTAAAAACAAATCAATTCAAATGAGGAGGATTAAACGAAGTTTAAAAACTAATCACGTTTGACAAATTCCATTCGAAATAAAACATTTTTGGGAACGATTGAAACGTAACTAATGACCACATATATTGTATAATAAATCTGAAAGTTGGAACACCACAGCGCGTTCCGAGTCTGAAACTATGCCAAAAAAGATGCGCATAATCTATCTCTACGGACGCGATGTAGTCGCATAAACTTCACGGACGCCATTTAGCAGCATGAAGTTGCGCGCCGGCTCCCGTCGGTTTAAGACAATAATTTTCCAACGCCGAAAAACAACAATTGAACGACTCTCCCAACCCAGTTACGGAGCCATTATACCGAATAGAGGCTTGATTAATGCGCCGCGGCCGCGACGCCCCGCGCCCAACTTGGTACGGCTCGTTAAGGCTCTTCGTCGAAAGCTCTTCTATCCGCCTACCAGTATTACAGTTGTGCGAGGAACGTATCAAGGAACTTGTCACACGGGCACATTTCGGGCTGCTGACGGCGTGTTACCGCAAATCAAGAGTTGTGAGGTTTCGCGAAAAGATAACGGCTTCGTTTTTTTCCCGTACAGAATTTTAAAGCATTTTGCTCGCGTGTGTGGCGATACATTGTATTAAAAAAGCAGAAATTCAGAAACCTCAGAGACAGATAAATGACTCAGTGTACGCATTCCAGTTTCTTAAAAACGTTCTTTAAATTGCTTCGTTGTCTTTGTGTTTTTAATGGCAAACACACTTATAATCGAGGACTTTTACTTGAAATATTGTCAGCATAATTATTAAGGTACTTTTCGACGCAAAATTAGTTAATGCTAATCTGGCGTCAAAAAATATCTTAATAATTAAAAACATGAAATCGCATACAGAGCATCAAATTTTATTGAAACTGTGTAGGCAACTTCAGTTTTTATAAGAAAATGTAATTCTAATATGACCTGGTACTGCAGCCGTAAGTCTTCTCTAACAACAAAAGTCTCGAATGGTTAATAATGCCACTGAATAGAATATAATCAATGAGTATTATGCCACAGACTCTCCCCTTGAGTACAGTAAGAATATTGAGGTCTAAGAATCAAATAACTTTATTGACGGAAATACTATACATTTCGCACTAATAATTTATTTAACTAAACATTACCTAAAAATAAAGATAAATAAATGAGCATTTCTAAAAAGAACAAAAAATCAAAAGACAGGGTACGGGTCGAATATATTGCAAAAATACTATACCCCACATAGACCATGAGTCACACATTATACATTCTATTGCATTAATCAATAAGTTTAAGGTAGTCTTTTTTAGTATCACAGACCAATCTGCATGCGCCTGAAACTTTTTTGCAATCATGGGACCCAGAAAACATGTTTTCTAATGTAACCCCATTTTTAATATTCCCAGGCTGCAATATTAGCCTTATGATACATTCATTGTACATTAACTAATTAAAAAATAGTGCGTGTCAGCTCCGATACGCGATGCAGACCCTCAACGGTCAAAGTCCTGCTCCAGGATTAAAAATATATTCCATATTTTTGAGAATAGAATATATATGATATAAAAAGAAGAAAATATATGAAATATGTTGGACTATATATATTAAGCGACGGGGATAAATAAACGCACCTTTTATAATACCGAAGAAACGTATATATTTTATTGGTGTTTTTATATATATGTAATAAAGTGTATATGTTATACGTATAATAAAACTTTGAAACTCTGAAACTTCACATTAACGATTTTGTAATAATGGCCATAAGGTTTAATATTGTATACATAGATATCTTAACGTATCTTCATTAAAAAATAAAACGTCTGCATATTACCAATGGAGGAAAATACACGTCCTCAAGACGCGGGAATATGTTGCGCGAAGGCGTAACATAACGAAACGACTTCACTTTTTGCTAACACCTGATTTCGCATACCACCTAATTTGCGTACCGCGGGCCATTTCATAAGAGATGGGGATTCTTTAGTAGTTAACTCTAAAAATAGTCAACATTTTCCTAAAAATCCAAGTTTTTCATTTAATTCCATTTTTTTTTTCTGTCATTACAAAGGTAATACTATAAGCATTGAAACATCATTTTTAGCTTCATTGTTTCTGATATAATATAAGAGATGTTTCTTCTTTTTATTCAAATTATTCTTATTTTTGAAATGACACGTACGTCACACTTTAAACCGCGTCTAAAAAAAATCGATCAGAGTTTGATTTAAAAATAAAACACAAACAGTTGCACACGTGCGTTTGTGGGATTTCGTCGATAAAATTACTTCTATTATGTAAATGCAAACTTAACATTTTCATAACGGGGCGTATACCACTGTATGTTGATAATAAAAAATAAATAAATATTATTTTGACAAATCCGTTTTTAAAACGTAGGCATGGCAATCTAGCAAGACTGACGAACGCTTCTAATAAAGTTCAAGAATTAGTCAATCGAAAAGAAAATTTGAGCCATACAGCACAGCTCGCCTCAGAATAAACTCTAGATATAAGGAATTTAATAACATTAATAGGATTTACAAACGTATTCATCCGGACAGATTAGCGCTCCGCCCGCGCACAGTCTGAGAGACGAATTGCGTATTTCCATTTCCATCGAGACCGGAATAGTCGTGTACCCGAACGTCAACTACACAAAGGACAGAGCAAAGGTTAAAGGTCAAAAGACTCCTAACGACAGAATCCCGAACGCCTGTGTCAACGCACAGATTCCCGTTTATAAAACAAACAGTAGCCATTATAACTCGGGATAATGACAGTTAATTCGGCTTGCTAAATGGATTATTGTTCGAATTTTATGCGAACCTAACACATATACACCGGGTTCCTGCAAACACGTCCGGGTGTCGCGTCAGGTCAGTGCCATGGAAATAACTTTCCTCAATTAAAATTGAAGGTTTTAAATTTTACAATACATACGTACGTACAATGCCCAGAACCATCGGTTTAGCGGTGCTACGCGATATAAGAAGCGAGTAACTTAATTTCGTTTAAAAACTCATCAGTAAACAGCCAATGCTCAGCGCTCAAACCGGTATCTTTCTATTTGAAGAAATTTTCTGTATTGGGGAAAACCGTGCAACAGATGCTTATCGGGTGCGTCCAATCACATTTTTCGCAGCTGTAGGCATTGCAACGTGGTTTGATGCCACGCAGCGCCGCAGACTCGTACATGACCTATATCTACATGCAAGGAACTAAGCTTCAAAAGTACAATTTTGATTTTATCACTGGATACATATAGGGCTTTCAATGGCGCACGGTGGCCCGCTCTGAAAAACTTGGTAGCATGTACGTAATACCTTCAAGGCTCCAAACAATCCCCTTGGTGCGGTGTGGAACTATAAGAACGACATGAATAAGCGCCTTTAGCATAATCCTAAATATGCACGGCGAAGAATTTTTATTCGAACGAATGAGATCGTTTTCAATAAGCAGGTATAGACCATCAAATCAAAGAGAGTCAATAAAGGTCGAGAGAAATAAAATTATCTGTCCGACTCCGAGGCGATATTTGTCGCGAGGTTACGACACGGCCGGTCCGATATTGCGCCGGCGCCTCCATAAAAACAATCGTCAAATTCCGATTTACGCGTGCACAGAGCGTTCCCGGGGAAGTAAAAGACGGGCTCCCACTCCGCTCGCGGACGTGGGCGGTACATTATACCCTGTTTATACAGCTCCTTTAAAAACATCTCACTATTCCCTGGAATACGAGGGCCGTGTAGGTGTTTGGCGGTCTATCACTAGACTGAGGCGACGTGAGCGGCGAGGACTCGGGGCGGGGCGTCCTGGAATGCCAAAGGTCGCCAATTTTACACGAACCGCGATCGTACTTTTGGTTTATTATGCGTATCCGGAAATAATAAGTGATATGAAGATATGACTAGTGGGTTCAAAATAGTTAATGTTCGAGTTTAATATAATATTTATGCAACTACAGACGTAGCGAGATGTCTGAGCCAAGTTCTCACTGATGTCCAGGCATGAGCGAACGACGATTCCGAATATGGAATAAACATGAACCAGTGCTTGCTGCCTTTGTGTACGTGAAAAAAGGTGTCGCGTTAAAGAGTATAAATTAAAGTGTTTGCGTTTTACCCAGAAATAGTAAACAATTTAAACATTTCTAGTGTAACGCATATACAATACAACTTCGTCATACATACTTCAGTCACTAATTTTTTCACATATCCAAGAAAAACTATTTATGGCGTGGAAGAAAGGGGAGAGGCGGCGGCGGGGGATTCACACAAATCGATAAATGGTTTTCGCAGACCCGCAATGTTTTTGAATAAGCTGTCCGATGATACACAGGATTGGTGAGAAAAAAAATCATTTCCATTTTACATGTAGGGAAGAAAACTTGAAAAAAAAAATTAGAGATTTTATTACAAGATTTTACTTTAAACACTTACAGACGGGCGTACAGATGAACGAACAGACGAACATGAAGGAACTACAGATGTTCCTTGTTTGACTATGGAACCGTATAAAAACGAAACATAAAAAAAACTACGCGAATGCTAGTAAAAATAAATACATATTCAAACGTGTTCCAAATACACAAATTTCGTGTTTTGTATACAAATTATTAATTAATACAGTGGAAGGATTTAAGTACAAATTATTCATGCGAATATTTTCATGCAAATATACAAAATAAATAGTAAACTAGGTGAAGTCTAACAATGCACAAATCAACTTAACCCGCGAGACTTAACAATGTTAAATAGACTTAATTTAAGATAACAGGCCCGACAGCTACGGCCTGTGATGTTTCTACGAGCCTCGGTCTGTGCCGAACGGCACGCAAATTCTCCCTATTCGGTTAGAGCGGGCGCAGGGCCACGTGCGGGAAAATGGGGTTTCCGACTAATACGGTTAGTGCTTTGAGAGGATGAGCGCTACATAAAGATAAGCGGGTGCGGCTCGGGTCCGTGTTTCTCGCTATACTTTTTTAACAATCATTATGAAAATTTTATGCACAGTATGAAAAACACTAACTCTGTATTTCTTCTTTTTTGGGTATGTTGTTGAAGTGTTTTGATAAAAATTCTATAAAGGTTTATTCCCGAATGTTTAATTCCTAAATAAACCGTATTATGGTGGTACAATTATAAAACACGCATGAACGCACACACACAACTCACGCACGAGATCGCCCGTCCGTCCGACGGACACACGCAACATTGACACAGATTATTTTTGGTTTCCGTAGTCTATATTGCAGGTATATATAAGACGTGACCTGAATTTGTTTAGAGAATTTATGTTGGAATATTATTTCTTCTTGTTTATGTTTAACCTTGTTTTTCCTTTTCAATTTTCCTAACAAGAAATGTTTTATAACATTTTTTGTTTTTCCTATATCGTAAAAATAGTAATACCTACAGACGGCAAACTCGGTGAAATAGCAGGGTAAACAGTGAAATAAAACAATAACTAAAACCCAGCCCAGTAATAGTTGGGCTTGCACTAAGGATCCCGAATCGAGTCAATAAAAATGTCTTTTGGAAAAAACAAATACCCATATTGTATAATGGTACCCACGATGCGCTAATCCGACTCGCACTTGGCCGGTTTTATAGATATAACAGTTTGATTACATATTTTATTCATACTTTTCGAACAAACATAAACCACTTTTGTTACAAAACTCGTCATAAACGAAGGCGTTGAATTGGTAGCGTAAAAACGAAGCAAGCCCTCATCCCTCTTATCACAAGTTTGATTGCCTCTGCGGCCTCCCGGGCGCGAGGACTTTTATTTATTATTCTCTTTGTTTACGCGGCGCATTACGTCTCGCGTGTTCAATAAGAGACGACGGGTATTTCATTTCGTCACGTAAAATACTAGTGGGATTGAACTGCGATCGGGAAACAATTACAATTCCCTTCCCATCCCAGAAAAAGAATTTCAACAACTTCGTTTGAGAATATCACAAAAAGCTGTGCAGATACCCACTAATGTCAGGACAAAAGGAAGATTAATCAACGCTCTCATACTATACACTCAGAGGGGCTTTGTACCCCACTGTCGTCTTTGGTGATTGTGATGTTAGAGTTCAATAGTTGAACTTTGAGTCGTGCAATAGCAACTACATAATCCCTATCCAAATATTCGTGTTCGTTATTAGATTTGGGAAATCGGTACATTATAATTGGAACAACTCCAGAAGTGTACTGTTTCCATTTTGATTTTTGTCTATCGATATATACACATAATAACTTATTCTTTACTAGTATCTATACATTTTATAGAATTCAATGTATATCTCTGTATGTCTGTCCGTTTATGTCCTTTTCGCTCGAGATCTACTTATTTACGGAAAAAAATGTAAAGCGATTTACATGTTTTTTTTTTCATTTACAGCTATGTTATCTGGGCAAGTTATATATACAATATATTTTGTTACGTAAAGTACGACATACACAGTGACGATCATAGTGAATCACGCCGAAAAAAAAAAGATTTTGAAGCGCTTAAATGGCAACAATGGGTAAACCATAAGAGATAAAATTAATATTCTAGAAAGTGTAGATTTTGAGAAAACCTACAAAAAAAAATCGGCAATGCAGGTAACTATCTTCTAAGGATGACCCACAATAATATTTTTATCTTTAAATTTCATCCAGCTCTCCACAGCGGGCGACCTATTTATACCTAATAAAAAAACGAGGAATGTTGTATATAAAGAGGATTTGATATAAATAAAATGTTTTCCTAGTTAAAAAACGAAAAAAAATCTACCTAGTACCTAAAATATTTAAAGTGTATATTAAAAATATCTCTCTTATTCTTATATATCAATTAACGTACCTATGTAGAATTCCATTTTATTTATATAAAAAAAAAACTTGGACAAAAATTTTGCAGTGTATGTAAATGAAGCTGCGGGTTTTTTCTATAACAATGAATATTTATATTATATAGAGCTAACTTTTGCCAGCAGCTTCGTCAGGCTGAGTATAAAAAAAAATGTTGTTTTACTTTATCTCTACCCTCTCAATTTCGGTTCTACTTTTGGTTAAGACACCGGTTTCGCTCTTAAATTCGATTGCAGTTTCACTTTCGGCTTCGATTCCAGTTTTGCTCTCAATTATATATCCAGTACAGGATCTCCTGACCCCGATTCTAATCAATTTCTATTTCGGACGCAGTCTTGGTCCTACGTATCATAGCGGAACCACCGTAGCACTCCCACGAGTCCCACTCTTCGTCCCGACCTTGTGTAATCAGGTTCCAATCCCATTTCTCGTGACACTTTCAGTCCCGATCTCGATCACTCCTTTGGTTTATGTAGTATTTTTGCTTGCGGATGCCATTTAAGTTTAGGTCGTATTCTCGACCCGAACCTATCTCGGTTTCGATCCCGCTGACGCTGTGAAAGATTTTACCATGTCGGCAAACTCGACTTCACAAAGAACTCATTATTTTTGATTTAAATTGGAAAACGGAAATACATAGCGTGGGTCGTCCTTAGAAAATAGATACATGCAATCTCAACGTTATCTTTAGGTCTTTCTAACACCTATAATTTTATAATATTTTAATTTGGTGTATCTCCCATGTTTTAGTCATTGTCAGCCAGCTAAACGCTGTAAAAGGATTTTTGTACACCTCAAGTGCAAAAAATCGAAATTAAACACATGCTTACCGGGCGAAATTGGCTAAATAATGGTTAAAACCAGAACAAAAGCGCATCTATCATATCGACGGTTGTCATAAATATCAGAAAATAATTTTATTGGATGTACGCGATAGGTGCTTTGAGGAGAGTCCGTGTTCGTTCTCGTCGGGGCGATAGGGAAGCGTCGTATGCGTTCCCCAGATATGTGGACATTACGTTGTACCAACTCAATACATTTTATTGTAAGGAGTTCCCACATAACGAACTTCTATTCGACGAAACTCCTCACAACAAAGAAAGAACTCGACTTTAGGGGAGGTTGTTCGTTATCGGCTCACAAGCTCGAGGGGGGTGCAGTACTTTGTGAAGGAGCTATCGCTTTCGGTGCGGCGTGACAATGAAAGTGTATCCAAGGTTTCGGCAGTCGGGCGGCGAGAAGGCCGTACAGTGCGTAAAGTTTTAAACAGGAGGCGTAAACTTTAAACTGCGAACATGGCGAATAAGTAAAGGCTTTCATGATGGCGAAATACGTCGTTCGTTCTAGTCTACGTTAAATCATTTCCTTATGTAAATCTTATATTTTCAACTTCTCAAAGCGCTGCACGAATGTAAACTAAGATATTTTTATTGTTATCGTTGTGTTTAAAGATATTCCACATGCGTTACAAGTCCAAAATGTAACGTTTTAGAAATACGACACATTTTAAATATTATATAATGTGAAAGACACTCGCTCCCATAATTCAAGATCCCGAATACAATAATATTTTGAGTATTTTATAAACGTTCTTATATTTCCGAATACAGAATTAAGTCTAGCGTTAAAAACCCAAAGCACGGCAACTAACCACTACGATTATATTTTTCATCGAGATAGGTTCGAGGTATTTGAGCTACGTAAAATATTTTGGCGAACCTCGCGTAGGTGAATACATCTACGATACATATGTCGCAATAACGACATAGTATGTATCGTAGCAGCTGCGTGCCATTTTAATCACAGTTTGAAATTTCGCCATTTACAGTATCCGGAGCTCACCATTCTGCGGCCGCGCAGAACAAATACGGACGCCCTTTCGAATCGACTTCAAAAACTCGCATTCGACCGTGGGCTGCGAGAAACATCATAATGGCCGCGCGAACGACAACAAATGACACGAAAAGGTGCGAGATGGCGCTGCCGGGAGGAGGCACGAAAAGGCAGTACCTTCCTCGGCGTAATAAAACGTCCGTTACGGCCTTCTCGGGAACGACACCGGCCTCGTGGTGCTCATAAATTTCAATAGTTAATGTTATATATGAATAGATGTACACATTAATTGCAAAATTTCATGATTATGAGATCATGTGATACTTATTACGTATTTCAAATTTAATGGGTTTTATGCCGCAATGGCGGAGACTGTCAACCGTAAGTACTATAAGTTTGGTCGCTGAAAAACTTTACATTTCCTTTGGTTTTTCTGTATTACAGTCACCAAAAGCTTAATCAAGCTTTGTGAATAAATATGAAATTTTCAAGGCGTTATTTTCGAGCCGTAATATATTACTATGCTTCTACGACTTTAAAAAAGGATTAATACAACAAGATTGCTATGAAGACATATCGGTGAAACACGTGACGTAGCTGCTCGTACGCAACAGCTTTTACCTCGTTTGCCGAACTCAAAAGAAGGAAATATCGCTTCCCTATCTACAGCAGCCTACGAAAAAGTTCAGTTGTAGAAGTACTAATTCGCGAAGATCAGAAATGGCACCTGTAAGCGTAAAGCGGGAATCGAGGATCGATTCAGGAACAGCCCAAAGTTACTCGACGATCGCCTTAGTACGCGACGGACGGACTGACAGAAAGCCGAGCTCATCTGTGAAGTGCTATAATAGAAAATTTGATACAGACGAAAGAAGAAAAAAAAACATATCATTACGCAACATGACTCCATACCTATTATTTGGAAGCAATACGTCAACTCACCTCGATTCTTTGAATATGAGACAACTTCAAAGAAGTTTCGTCGCGTAACAAATACAAACGAGCATAAAACAAATAATTTCTGTGTTTTTCTGTAACATGGATGTACCACAATAGTGTCGCTACCGAATCATGTCAAGATAAGGAGAATAAAAATATTGATATAAATAAATTTTATAACTTCGTACCAAGTACATTGTTTTTTTTTTTTTTTGCAAAAGCGTATACTTTTCTTTACAATTTTTTAAAAATTGATATTTCATTCAATAACGACTTTTCTCTGACCATTTTGAAAACGACGTCCGTGTGTACTGTGACACAATCTGACGACTGTCTTGTATATAACAAAAGAAGTGTCAGAGAGTGGTTAGATATCAATTATGCTGATACGTGGATCGGAAGAGGTGGATCTATACCGTTGCCAACTAGAAGTTTGGACCTCAACTCACGGGTTTTTACTTGATTTAACCTGACCGAATCTCATCTGTGGATACCTTGAAGCAAAAAAATATCAATGCGGCAAATAAAAGAAGGCACTTGAAAACTAGGGTGGTCGCGTGGGTTCAGAAAGATGATGCGGATGTGTGTGAAATAAGGGAGGTCATGAACTAACATGACAAGATGGGTTCTTTGTAAGAATAAATTAATACTTGTTACCAATGTGTATAACTCATTATTTTATTTTACTGGGAACTTGAAATATAGATACCTTCTGAGGCTATTACTTCAGATCATTGTACCTCGTTAGATAGCTAAGGAAACGTAGATATTTTATAAAATTATTGTAGGCGCACTTCAGGTGAGTTTTTAAAAAAAATAACATTCTTAATAATGCGAAAGCATTAGATTTTTTGTAATGCAGCTATTTCTTTGATATTTTTTTCGAATATTATTTTTTAAAGATGTTAATCACGATTTTTTTTTTTCAGAATCACGTCCATTTTATCCCATAGGATGGTAAAGTTCCTTTATTTAACATATTGTATTTTATTTATTCCTCAATCTTATTTTACATCCAAATTTCTCGTCAAATATTTCGAAAGGTGTTTATTTATGGAAAGGACATTCCATAGTCAAATATGTGTGGACTACACGTACTACAAGCAGTTAATGGGATCTAGGTATATTTTCCCTGTAATCCTGTATAATTGCTAACGCAAAATACATTAGTTGTACTAGATAACAACAAAATTAAATTACATATTTTTAGTTAGTTGTTCTATACAGATTAATATGAAAAAAAATTACTGAGATAAATCTAAACATTACTAAAAGCATCTCTTTTATATTTGGGCGTTTCATGATATTAAAAACTAGCTGTCGCGTCCGTTTCGCTGAGTAATGTTTATTTATAAATAAAATGGCGAAGGATTTACGGAATTCGAAAAATGAGTAGCCTAAACCCATCTACAAATCATTCCGCATCGAATGGTCCCAGTCCCATGTCTATACGTTTAGTAGTTTTTACGTGATCGGCGAACAAAGACAACCTAATTTCATTATATATGTATAGATATAAAAATATTTTGACGCACCTCGACTTGCGAAATTACATAAAAAAAGAACAGTGTACAAGTAAGATCCCTCATAAATTCAGTAACAATCAACGCTAATACGAAATAATTTAAAAAATCAGGATCGTTTATCTCGTTTAAAGAAATAAATAGAACAGCCCGCCCAGGACTTATCGGCTCCGGTCGGCGCCTGTGAAATGAATCATAAATAAGGGCGTTGAAAAGCGGCCTCAAACACGAAGCCGTATACTTTCATTACGGCCGCATAACTCTTTTTACAGCGGCCGCGAGCATCCGCAAAAATTACTTACTTAAATAATTTATGCACATAAATTTTTGAATGAAATTTATATAAATGTAATATATTCAAAACGACATCGATGATTACTTTTATAATACAAACGATAAATATAGCATAAAATTGATGAAGTTAGCTAAAATGGAAATAAATAAACAGGCCATGGGAAAGGACTACACGTGTAGGAATAAAAGGCATTTGTTTGTGTCGATGACGCGTTATGGTGTAGCACGATAATGTAGATGAATTCATATTATATGTACGTGTGTACTGAATACAGAAAGGTGTTTATAATAAAGATGGTATTCCTCATAGACCTATTTCGGGTCTTTTTCTACATTTGACTTACGGCCGAGATAGTGTTACTTGTTAATAGACATCACGAGGGTTTTTCTTATATTCAAAACAAACAGAAAAGCCAAGGAATTCGAGACAAAAACTCCAAACTATGCACTGTCATGAATCGGTTAGGCGTTAATTAACGACGGGACGAATACAAAATTTTATGTGATATGTACCCAAAAACATACTCTTTAAACTTTGTAAATTTTGCGATCGATGACGTCACGTCGGCGTTCATCTCTATTTCTCTTCGTATCTATAATTTCTCGTATGACCGTTCGCTTTGCAAAATGGCGTAGGAGGAAACACGGTACCAAACTCACTCACTCAAGCAAAATCAGTACAAGAAACTTTCTCGGATAAAAGCTCAAGTTAATAACTGACGAATCCTAAAGGAATAGGAGCGCGAAAAGTTAACAAGCGGCATTGGGCAGAACAAAGAAAAGGGGCTAAGGCAGTTATCTTTGCAACAAAGTGAAGACTTTAGTTTGAAAGATTATCGAGTTATATGAGCTTTTGAGGTAATCTATATAATATTTAATTTGTAATTAATCTAACACATTCGAATTATTTTGAACGAGATTGGCATAAAAGTTTATGACTATATCAAATCGACTAACTGATATACCTAAACCGGAAAAATTGAATCACTTTCTTGCAAGTTCATCGACTGACGAGCTTCGCGGATTTCATACGAATAATGTGCACATTCGTTAGGGAGTACAGCTTCTTGAATTGCACGTGCAACGATATACCGTACGTGTCGCAATGTAACATCAACCTAACAAAAATGTGAAGACATTATTATGTAACCCTAAAATTAAAATCAGATAGGCTAGGCCGTAATACGGCCCCTTATTTTTATGCGAAACTTATCTGCATTGCCGAATTACGTAAACACAACGACCTCCATCGCGAGAAAACTTCGACCGACATCGCCGCACGCCTGTGCAGAACGAATAACTAAAAAAATGTATAAAAACCTACCAAAGCATAATCTCCACTTCCTTTTCAAGACCACACTCGTATATATTACGCCTGGTTTTTACCCGGACATCCGTCTTTAGGTAGACACCCGTAATAGTGTTAAATCGGTGGTACACCCGAACAGAATTGGCGGTTGAATGAACAACGCGGTTTCTTCGAATGAAAAAGTTCGAATCCCGACGAAAACGTACGTAGAAATTGATTACTGAGTTTTTAACTGAAGTCAGATTAGACGTTTATTACAACACACGAAACTCTGCCGCTCTGAATTAGCTGCCAATGATACAATCCGCAAGTTCAACGCTCCCCGACCCTTTCCTTTTCTCCCCCGCATTTTACGCCATTGCGACGCTTTCGTGACTAACTTCACAGCGGCGGAGTTTCCTGCCTTGTACTGTACTCGCTCCGTGTCTTCGTCAAAACGTTATGTCGTAGATTAGCGGAAATACTCCCCTTATTGGTGGCAAAGGCCGTTAGCAACCCTCGCATAGTGGTCTGCGTGGATCCAAGCCCTCGAACTGAAGTAAAAAGAATGAGGGAGCGTTCGCCCCTGCGCAGCGAGGTGATCCAGACATGACGCAGTGCTCAACCGTATGGGAGACAATAAAAAAACCTTCACAATACAACGGAATATCTATGTTTCCTTCCTTTTCATAATTATTGATTATTGAAAAATATGTCTTTACCCTACAGTTTACCAAGTTACTTAATATATCGACATAACAAAAATATAAATTGATAAGTAACCATCGTGCGAGTGTGCTCGAGAAGATCCCTCGTCGAGGACGGACTGTACAAACAAATCTGTCTGTTTTCTTTTTAGGGTTCCGTTCCTAAGATAATAATTTTACGGTAAAGGAAATATTCGATATTTTCTTATTTACATCCCCAGCGGTATAAACAAACTTTAAAATATTATCCAATTTCTATGTATATTATTTAAATATATAAATACACAAAAAATTTAAAAGAAATACTATGTTTACCCCTATTTTCAAAACAACCAAACCTAATTTAGATTACGAAGATTAGGGCATACGGAAATATTTATGTACGTGAACTTAAGGAGAAGACTGCTATGTTATAAATTTTGAGAAATGGATTTTAATAGGGAAAAGAAACACGTCAATAAAAACATGGTAAACAACGTGGTCGTGTGTCGAGAGGGAAAACGAGAGAACGGGCGAGTTGTATCAAATACCTAGTACCTACGTGCCCCGGTGTACACCAGTGCGATTCTCCTTGACTGATTTTTTCACTTATGGCCTCAGCTTAAGAATAAAAAATTGTAACACGCCATATGCGTCTCTCTACACTGCCTCTCCTATAAGCTTCCGCAAAGCTCGTCGTATTTAATAAGGTATCGATGTAAACATCTCGCTGCACGCATCGAAAATCTAAAAATATATTCACGTCCCGTGCGCCGCCCCTCCAACACAAAACATCAAAACATGAGCACTTTATTTACTCATCTCCAATGCTAATAACGCTTTTGTTGTGATGGAGCCGAAATTACTCGCTTCTTCTTTTCACTCGTTCCAGAAGCAAAAAAAAAACGTGGTGAGCCTATAGAAAAACGAATTTCTTTAAAATTATTTTTCGTGCGAATTTTCTAAACAATGCCAAAATCATTAGTAAATTCAATATAGAAGCCCCTTTTTAATCCGAGCACGAGGGCCTCGCGTGGGAACGAGAACGCGAATGACCTATACGGGCCGGTAGGGCGCGAGGAAGGGAGGAACGAAAAATATAAGCGTATATCTGCCGTTGTTGTTTCAGACGCGCCGCCCGCGGCGGGCCGCCGGCGTCACACACGTCAAGAAGGAAAAATCCCCGCGCATTAAATGAAAAATCCATCAGCCCTCCGCTTAGGGCCACGTGCACTACCGACGAACGGTTTATATACCAGAATCTGGACAAACAAGGGACACATGCAAAGGCCCTTACATATTTTTTTATTACAAAATATTGCTGTACAGGTTCAGATTAAGATAGATGAGAAAGTACAGTTGTTCAATAACGTAGCTTTACTTAAATTAATAATAAATACATTCAACGTGCACGAGTGGGACGAAGTACAATTTTATCGGACTTTAAAAAGAAAGAAGTTCATGTTGGGCTGTATGTATTCTTTTTGCTGCGATTTGTCGCCAGAAACTACTCTTCAATGGCTTTTAGTAAAATCTAGTATACACAGAATTAATATTAATTACTTATTGATCTACCTATATATTTTTATTGATCTATATGATTTCAAAGTGACAATCTTAGCAGGACCACATCGGAAGGAACTGTTTAAAGATAACGATAGAAATAGGGTGAATCAATTTAATGTGGAAGCGAATGAAAATGTGATCTGAATGAACTGTGGAACTTTTATATTATAAAGAATAAGAATAATTTATATAATTTATGTATCAATAGTTTGGAGTTGCACTCCAAATAAAAATGTAAAAATCCTGGAACGGCTAATCAATATACAGTAAATTCAGGATTGGAACTGTTTTTCCACTTGCTCAGTACAAAAATAAAGGTGATGCCTGGCCCGTTTCATTAACCATAGCTTAGCCCACATGCAAAGTAGCTAAATGAATTATAAAATTGTAATTACTCAATAACTAAAAAAAGTGATATAAAATAAATTAAAAATATATATATAAATACCGCCTTCAAAAACATACTTGGATATTTTTAAAAACAGAAAAATAAAATAGAGATTTTTTTAACGAGACATAACTTTTTCGGTTATAGTAGGTTTCAGCCAAAGATAAATCAAACATTTATATTTTGCTGAAACCCACTACAAAAACAACTATTGAGTTGTCTTTGAAATCCGTTTAAACAATTATTTAAATAGGTTTTGACAGGCGGTTTTTACTTTTTTTCGAAAAATTTATTTTATGTTATGCTTCGCCACCCCACCCACGAATATTGACCGACAAACACCAAGAGCTCGGACACGCGCGCACGCACGCACGCATGTACGCGTGACACACGTATAACATAATAGGGAGCTTTTAACGCATATGCTGAATATAAAATCAAATCACATTTTATTAACGATTAATCAATTATGGATTAATTATAATAACATTCGAACTATCACCTTGTCTATACATTGACTTTAAAATTGAAATGATTAGAAAAAAAGAACAGTTTACTTCGAAACAATAATACTATAACGCTTATAAATCACTTGGTATTTGTGCAATCTTTTAAATAAACGTATACTTGCGACAGGATGTCCAGTTCCTCCAAAGATTATAATTTAGCAAAATCAAAAAGTAGACACGTTCTTTACTTTTTTAAGAGTAACCGAAGTGTTTATACTGTTCTAACTGACGGTGATTTGCACTCAGATTATGTATATACTGTTGAAATCTATTTCTTGAAATCCGTGATCTTCAGTAATCAACGTTATCTGTCACCTTTCCAGTCGAGTTTATCAAACCGCCCCTAGCACCACTCTTACACACGGGAATGTACTTATTTTTTACTTATTTTTAAGGTAGGAGTTATTTAAAGGCCGCTTAGGAAGAAAGTAATATAAGAACAAAAACTGCACGTTTTTACAAGAAGCAGTCGCAGTGAAATACGAATTCAAAATAAATATCTTTACTTTATAGGTTATATAATAACAGTTGAAATAAGTCATATTTTTTTTTTAATTTAATACTCGTTCGGAAAACAGTTTTCCTTCAATATCAGAACAAACAAGTAAATTAAGGGTAGTCCATTTTTAATTTCATATAACAAAAATAAATACAAAACCATTAACAAATAAAACAGCCCAGTAAGAAGTCGAGCCGCTTATGAAAATGTATAATATCCTTTTTTAATGAATGATTGTTTAATAACACTCTTAAACTGTATAACTATAAATTTTGTATATCTCAGTATGTGGAATGTCTAGACTGTATAGTAATGAAGCATTAGTGCTTCTATGCTCTACAGCAAAAACCATGGTATAGACGTTCAAACAAATACACACACACATGTTATATTTATTTATATATCTTTTTCGTATTTTATTCAACCATAAGTTACGCCACACGGATTTCCGATTTTTGGAGTCCTCTTCTGTCCTTGTCACAGACTGTCATATTGTTTGACTCCTACTCCCTTGGTGTAACGTCAGTTATTTGTAATTACACATCTAGAAATCATTAAATTAAAATAATATTTCAAAAATTACTTTTCTAGATTTTACTTTCTCGTTACAGCTAAATTTTTAATATTTTAATTTATACATGTGACGTCACGAAGTTTATAACTCGTTCTTCTTGTCACAAGATGTTCCACTTTGTCGACCTCCTCCCGCCTCGGTAACATGTGACGTAATATATGGATGACCCCTATTATCATAAAATTGCCCCATACTCCCAACGGGATACCCGGTGGAGGTATGGGGAAATAGTGGACAATGTTTATGCTTGTGATACTTGTAGTATCACAAGCATAATCACTATAGTATTACAACTACTATAACGTCGTGTGCTCTGTCGCTATTGCTTGAATCGAACAATGTACTCCTGAGTAATCGCTAAATAACACAATAGGCGATGGTAAATTTGGTTCCGAATGCGTCGTGCTGCGGGCGATTACAGCGCCATTTACGCTCGCGACAAACGCACTACCACGTAATGGCTCCTATCCCCTAGTTATTGGTTATAAAAAACGACGAGTGGTGTCGTGGGACACCAGGTAGGAACGAAGTTCCTTCGGCTATGTAGAATCGACACAATTGACAAAAAAAAATATAATGTACTTTAAGTGTTATGACAGGAATATGTTTTATTATAAGATGCTACTTAAATCGTTTGGTGATCGTTGTAGTGGAATTATGACATTTACTCCTTAATATCTGTTCTTCAATCATCTTTATTTTCTGTTCTTATTGTTAATTCTATTTTCGAAAAAATTTACGATTATTATGATTTATTTCTTATATTTTACCGACATATATTTGTTAATGGAAAATAACCCCGACCGATTCTCGGTAATCGCGCGAAGTCGTAAACAAGTCGCGCGGCCTCATGCCAGCCGTGCCCGGTGTGATCCACCAATCAGCGCTCGCCGTTCACCGAGCTCGCGTCACCTTGCGCCAATAAACGCGCAGTAAAATAACGACATATCTAAAAATATACGACTGTCGCGCCTGCGCATGTCTCATTTAACGGTTTTATTCCACGGACTTTTTCTTACGGTTTTACTATCACATTTTTTTTCAGTTCGGTCGCGCAGCAAAATCCCTATCTCCTCCAAGCCCGCCGTAAGGAACTTCGTTCCAATAATGCAGGTAATGTTCTACTTACAAATTAGTAAGCGGTCTTGTTATAAAGTATTTTGTGACATTTGGTTTTTTCAAGTGACCGCCTACGGACCGCAAAGACGTTTCACGTCAAAAACTTATAACGATTGATTTCAGTAGTCTCTCACAGAATATAATTCTGAAATTTATTTTCGCACATTTTCATGTACGAGGTTAGCAAAAGTCTTTGCAATTTGATTTTAATTTTGTATTCAGCTAAATTTGTATTTTTATATTTAAAAAATATGCCTTATTTGTGATCTAAGTAATTAGTCGCACTGTAAAAAAAAACGAATTGCAATTTGGGCGCTTTCTTTACACAATATAATCTTATACAATACGACATCGGGACGCTAGTGTACACGTTCTTAATTTGTCAAGAGTCATAAACGCCTGCGACATCTCACCTCTCGTATGACTTCACCCTTAGCTCAACTTACGTAACTGGCGCGTACTGGCGCGGCGGCGCGTATTGATCGCGCGACCTCCCCTCCACTACTCCGCCTCAGGCCCCGCCACTTCTGCCGTCTCATCCCCACCCAGGGGCACGGAACTCGGACGACCAATGAAAACGCCCGATTTAATTTTAATTCGATAGTCGTTCAGGGGACGACGCGTTTGATTAGTCAGCTCGTTACTACGTCACATCTTTTATGACAATTTTATAAAAATATGAATTTATACAACTATTTATAAATAGACTACGTAGCAGTTCCATTATTAGACCATGTACAAATTATATGGAATAGATTAATAGATAAGTATAAAACGATAAAGTGAAAATTCACTTGCGACTAAAGCACCATTTTAATTATATCTGTTTGTGAATTCTTTAATATACGGTAAAATGTAAACAATTTATAATTAAATGACAAAATCCCGCATCAGAGACCATAGGATTAGATGAATTTAACCTTTAGAAACAATCCTAGACTTTTAAAAGAACGTGAAAGAAATATTAATGCCGCCCGTACACATTTGTGGTTTTAGAGAGATGGATTTCTTAATACGCCCACAGAATCGCCGTCATTAATGAAACTAATGCGCAGGGCATATTTTTGGTAATCATAACTTTCTCTAACTCTCGTCCACGTCATATCGTGCTACAATCGGAAATCAAGTTATACCCACACGATGAAACTAGAAACGTATTCGGTAACATAATAACGCAACGACACGAAAACGCCGTCCGAGCAAAAAATATTTCATGTCGACGGGATAACGACGTCAACGATTACGACACTAGGGCGCGGAAAGGGCGCGCGGTACCGTGGGCGACGCCGGCCCGCCGACGCGCGACCGTCGGCGACGCGCGCGCTGCCGGCGCCGCGGACCTACGCCTAAATCTCGGTCAATACGACAGCTCGTGTTATTGAGCGAAGGCAATACGGGCCGCGCGACGTGGACGCGCCCCGTCATTTCATTTTAAAGGGTTCGTGTATTGACAAAGCTTTTAAGGCGGCCCCGACACGAGTCTGGAGAAGCTATCGAATGCAAATACCGATTTGGAAATTTGATCAAAGCGAAGGCTGTGTAAGACGTTAAAAATTCCCAATAACATTCTTCATAATACCTTCATAACCCTATCACACAAATCTACATAAAAACTATAATAAATTTAAAATGAAACTATTAAAATAAATGATCATGAAACCGCATATTATGATCATGATTAACAAACGGAAGAGAAAGAAAATTGTAGATAAAGTTTTCGAAGAATAGAATACAAAATAAGACCTGGGAAGTAAAATGTTTTAATTTTTCTTAGCATTCTATACTTCTTTCACGTTCATGCAGTAAACACCATTTACAGTTACAAAAGAAGAAAAGTCAAGTTTATGGACGAAGATGAAGTGATGTAAAGGAAGAACTTGATACGAAAATTAAGTTCCGTACCAAAAGTAAAAAAATACTCAATTCACTTCAATATTTAATCCACTTTTTGTATTGCGTAACTCCTGTCCTTTTGATCTTTGCTTAATTTAGTAGATAGGTACTTTTTGTCTTTTGACGCCTTTCGACTTTCGCTATGAAATTGTAATCGATATCTATAACATGTAATAACTTTTACATAGGTACATATTCATAACGATAAATTGTAATTCAAATCAACACGTTGATTAAGAAATAATTAACGACGTACCATCTAAATAGTATTTAAAGGCACTGACGCCATTTTCTGTGCCCGAAAAAGGGTGGGCAACGGGAAGGGTTAAAATCACAAAAAATAATGACGTTACTTACGGATAGTCCGTAGCGAACTTTGTCATTCTATAATATCATGCTTTTTTCTAACTTCCTTTAATGGACCAAACTTTACGCCACGAAGTGGACTTAACGAGGGTATCCTAGTCGACGCCCATGAAACCTCACCGTAATCACGTAACCGATATCCGGCACGCGTCCCCGACAAGATCTAGACACTCATTTAAACGGAGGGCATGAAAAGATGCGAGGAACCGGCTAGGGCGAAATCCCCGCAGGCGATTCGATCGCTGCGCCGACGTCTCGCACGCAATCGATGGCGCGACGCGATCTCTCCCATCCGGCCCCGGGCCGCCGCCTTCGTCGTGTGCGCCAGAACGCGTGGCCGGAGAACACCGCTGGGAACGGAAGTGATCCTCTAAACGAAGCAATAAAAAATAGGTTACGATTGATAGCTTTCATCGCAATGGATTCAATCTCGTAACGAGGACGAAAATGGGAAACGTATCATCGATGTCGACGAGGTCGGCATTTGGTTATCACGTCATATTAGGGAGTTCAATAAAAAAAAAATATAGACAAAAATATTTTGAATCCTTTGAGAACATCATATTTATATTAAAACGTAAGATCATTATTTATTATTGCATGTTCTTATCTATAACAAAAACGTATAATCTTTGTATTGCATAATAAGATAAAATATGTTTTCGTTTTTACTATAAACTAGCAGACGTTTCGAATACCATCTAATAATACATAATTTTTGGAAAACAAGTAGATTTTTCGGGTTATTAAATTCGAAGGTAGGAAGCAAACGGTATTTATCGCACATTGTTACTTTATTGTTAACTTAGATAAAAATTACCTTTCTTCAAATTTAAAACACTACAAAAATTCTTCCAAATCATATGACACTGTTCATGAAAGTACACATCCAATACGAGCCGCTTTTGACGGCGGACGAAACGGGCCTTCTCCCGTGACGACACGCAGGTACGTCAGTTTTATATTGGCCCCCGTAAATGACCGGACAAAAGCTAGCGCTAATGTAAATGCGATCTTGCGCGCGGGCCGGGCCGCGGCGGCCGCCTTCGCGATCGTTTCCGGCGCGCCCGCGCCCGCCCCGGCCCCGCCCGCCGTCGCGCTGCCGCCTATCCGAGATCGTTTTACGTATTCATAACTTGCGAATTACTGGAAAAGAAACAGCTGCTTAAACGGGACTGTGAGTGTGCGAACAGCTTCCCCTGGGTTTCGTAATTATGACGTAGTATATTTTTAAATATTAGATACGGTTGCATATATCTTTATGTATTTACAATAAACGCTGTCGGTGACCGTGTAACTTCTCAATAATTTGACCGATTGAGTGATACCCACATAATCTCGTTTCTCGAGATTGGTAATTCAACGCTATGCTACGTTTCGATAAATAGGGCTGTAGTAACATTATTAACAAATTATAGATTAATGAACCGAAATGACTCATATGTTCAATACGTCGGTTAAGTGCCGTAAAATATAATGACAAAATGTGGACTCAATAAGTAGCGTAATGATAAGAGTCGTTATAAGTTTTATATTAATAAATTAAGTTAACTCTTAAGTACTTACAAATGTTAGCGTCAATAAAAAATGTTTTGCGAAATTTGTTCGATTTCGAATGTAGATTTACGCTATATATCACATACCGCTTATTACTTGACATATAAAGTGGAAAAATTGTAAATTTACGAATTCTCAAAATATATTAACATATTTAAAGTGTTATGTTATATGCTAAGGAATAAAGATATTTTAGAAATTTGCACAAAAATTAGCAAAATCTGGAAAACACTAGAAGTTATCGGTATACGAGAGTGAAAGACCCAAACGTGACAAGTTTCGATTCGGACCCGCAGCGTGCACAACCCTAAAATTATTTCTTAATTATGCAAATGTAGACCATTGACGGAGGCGTTGTCGAAAAATCACATAATTAATATATCAAAGGTTAAGTTTTCGTACGTTAACGCAATGTAATTAAAAAAGATGACGGCGTGGATTAAACCGACACAGATTTTAATCTGTATAATGTAAAAGCTTATTTCATAATTCTAGGAGATTAAATATTGTTAAGCGATGTAATAAACGTGTAGTATTTGAATACATTATGTTCGCTTCGAAGACTCAAATACTTTCCAATGAAATCAATGACTGATAGGGTAAATATATTATTAATTTAGGGCCGACATAAACATACCTTTGTTTGAAAAAAAGAGTTATTCGAACCGAGAAATAATATCATAATGTAATGATGATTTTTGTATTGTGAATAATTTCACTAGATTAAGTGAAATAACAATATCACACTAAGTTGATCAAAATAAACATCAGTTATCGCTAGCTATTCGTCCGATTCCTAGTATTCAATTATACACCTCCCTTACCCTGTCGTTTATTATTCGACTAAGTTAGTTAAGTTACAATAACTAACTTAGCCGAATAATGATAATTTCTAACTCTCCTTGGCTTATTATCTTATCTCTTTGGCCTAATGGAGACCTTCAATTATCAAATCAAATACACCTAGTTTGCATTTGCAGCTCTAATTACAGTATAGAATCGTGTACGAGGCTCGTCGGACGCCTCGCGTGTTCGGCCGTGGCGCCACCCACGCCCCAGATGTACACAAATGCGCGAGACCGTTTAAAAGATTTGACGGCCGGCGGCGGGAGGGTCCTCGTACCGCTTCGATTATCCACCAGACCTTGAAAGTCCGCGAAGCTTCAACCGCAAACTGTCGGAATAGTCGTACAACAACCAAAATATTGACAGTCGTTTTCTCAAATAAAATACTTTGAGAAAGGGGACAGAAAAACAAAGATAATTCATCTAGTTTATCTGTCGCTAATCCGATCCGGTCGGATGACGTCCGAACCTCCTAGCGGGCAATCACAAAAACGGCGTTATCTCGAAGCTACTTTCCGGGTGCGGTATACGGAGTAAGTTCGTTAACAAAGTTATACAGCCTTAGTTGTTGAAAACAAGGTTCGGACTTCGATCGCAATTCAGCAGAAGCCGCCCGCGGGGAGAGGGCGGCGTCCACACTGGTAGAGTTGTTTCAGACCGCGTAATATTTCAAACCTCTTAGACTTTACCTTACACTCAGTAATTATACTGTATGATTATTGAGTTTGGACTTTTGCAGTGCCGCGACGCAATGATACAGACGTATGCAACTTCTTACTGACTCACTATTTTGCTATCGTTGTCCGGCGTAAGGCATCCCACTGCATGAACAGACCCCGTCGCATTTTTTTTTATTTCAGATTTTAGTTCGCTAATATTAAAAGGTTCATTACGAGTGAGAGGAATATTTTTATGAGATTTTTAAAGGGCAAACGAATATGCAGACGACTAGGAAGTCACCGTCGCCCGTGGAGACCTGCGACCGCAGGAGTCACTAGTGCGTTGCCGGACTTTCAGAAAGGAATGCGCTCTGTTTATGAAAACTCCTTTGTCGTAGTCCACTAATAATACCGCCGAGGATAAGTTTTCCCGACAAGGATCTCCATACTTTGAACGGTTTTCTACAATGCTTGGCGACTTTCTCTTTATTATTGTAGTCTGTCGCTTTTAGACGTTGCACTCGTTCATTAACCCCCTATCACGGTTGCACAAACACGTACGCCTCAAATCAGAATTTTTTTACGGTAATGGGTAATCGGGGAGTTCGTGGCTGCGAAATAATATATAACTGTCCAGTAGCAACTACAGCAAAGTATGGACATATTGAAGTATAGCAACCACCGCTAAGTTAGACGATTGGATAAGTAACCACCCTGACCCAGTTCTGCGACACCATTACGTCGAGCATTTCCGCGCTTAGAAAGGCCCATTATGCGATTGGTCCCGGTTCGCGTATGTCAGTCGTTAAAGGGTTATTCAGAACATGCCTAAATTGAAAAAATAAAATACTTCATAGGATGACACGAGATTACACACCCCAATAAATGAAATAATTATAGGTTGATATTGAAAAAATGGTTGATTCAAGACATTATTGAAAATTCTGTAAGAAGTATACACGATAGTAATAAGGGGTTTTCGTTAAAAACTATTAAAGCAACAATGTTTGTAAAGATAAAATCGTAAATATTTCATTCATTTTATTAAACTTTAATTTAGATTTTTAAATTGGTCGTCTGACTTCATGATATCCAATGCATGTTGATAAAGTAGTTAGCCGAAGGTGACAAACGCTAATGCTTAAATACTTCTAATACAGAAGTGTACATTCTATCATAGTCCGGTGATTGTGTATTTGTATAAAGCAAGGATATTATTTTGCAATAAGACTACATCGTTTTTTTTCGTGACTACACTACTAAAAGTATTCTAACCTGAAAATGTTAAGAATGCATTATTTTTTCTATGTAACCACAAAACATCGCCTAAAGTTAGGAGTATTACGGAATAATCGATATAATTGGTTATTGTTTTATATAAAAATATGACACTGCCGACCTCGGTTAACGCAATGTTAAAAAAGTACATTGCTGTACTCGTCAACAACAGCCACAAGTGGCTCCTTATTTAATCGCAATATATGGCAAGTTTTGTTGAATATTATTTGGAGTAGTCTTTGTAGTCCACCCATTGCTTGGATAGTAATGTGCACGTCAATAGTTTTTGTATTGAAGGCAGAATTATCAAAAAAATACTATTTAAACTTCGGTTCAACTTCTATTTCTGGACGAAAAATCGTAGAACCCTTTTGATGAACGAAATTACAAATAACTAAAAGTAAGGGATTTTTACAAGAAAGTGAACGAGCGACGGTAATTGTAACATAGCTTAATTACCGTTCCATTGGGATGTTCAAAGTTGATCTTGTATGACGTTATAAGACTTTTGACGGATGTGTTTGATGTCTCAGCGATCTCATTACTGGCATTACCAAGAAAAGAATATGGAAGATAAAAAAAACTTGTCTCAAATACAGCAGATCGTAAATATTTTTAAACAATACGCGCGCTGCTGGACGCCTATTATTGATCTTTCAGCTTCTTCACCAATTTACTATTGCTCGTATCATTTACTTGTAAATTTTTTGCCATACAAAAATGAAGCAAAACCTTTTCGAGGTCTCCCATAACAATAGTTACCCTATTTTCTGCGTGATGTTCAACAGGACACCGTTTGATAATCTTATTAGATCAGTTTAACTTAATCACTTCTTGAATCTTTTCAAAAGATGACTGAGCCTCATCCAACTTTGATGCAGTTCTTCACATACTGCGATTTGTTATTATGCTTTTCGATTCTGATGTTATTCTTTTTTGAGTAGAGGGACTTACAAGGTGTAAAAATTTTAAGTAGCAGGGATTGGCCATATCTCGTATTTAAGATGACAAGAAAAAATTAATTTAACGAAAACTGCTTATGGTACCATGGTAATATCCACAATTTAGTGCTTTTAAGTATGTTTTAAATAACCTATAAATAAATAGGTAAGATTTCGGATATTCTTTGTATTGATCCATATGGAATGTGCATATTTTGGAAACAATAATACTAATTTAAAATAAATTTAATATAACTTGTTATGTTATCGCTGTTCCGAGGGTTGCCGAGGCAACTATTTGACATAAAAATAGATAAGAGGTCGGTCGACTAGAATCTAAAACTCATTTGTAACATTAATAGTAAACTTAATAAACAATGTATATAGCGATGCATACACAAAAACATTTTTTTTTCCATATTTACGTAAGTAATTTAAAACATAGTAAGCAAGGAACAATGAAGTACTTAGCGAAAATTACCTTGTTACGGAATCGCCAGATTCTAATTCGTACTTGGCCAATGTTTAAATAACATTTTTATTGACCTAACGCTCTGCGATCAACGACTACATCTACAAAAACAATAAAATTAATATTTCTGCGCTCCATTCATCTCTATGATCATAATAAACACACTTATTGTGTCGGCCCTTGTTTCATATGTTTTGATACACTGCAAATGACATTTCTTTTATGCAGTATTTTTTTTTCTCGGTACAGATGAATTCTTTAATGCCAAATTTATACAAAATATACACTGACTTTTCAAAACAAAAATTGTTAAATTCAATATCGCCTTCTATCGCGGTACGTGTTGAAATACATTTTTTACGTGCACTCTCCATGCACTCTATGGTCCTGAATTTTTGATGCGGCGAAGTGGTTTTCTCGGCAGATGAAAATTTTCTTTAATCGCGACTTTCCTCCTTCTCACTATTTCGTCCTCTTAGTCCCGCATGAACTATGTCCGCACTTAATGGACAAGCACAAGTACGACGACTAGGGTGCGCATGTTTGTTTGATGTGAGCACGCCGGCTCAAGAACAAGTAGAGAATAGTGAATGCCGTTTTTAAAGGATGACCGTTTCTTCAGGTCGGTTTAACTGTTTTGGCTTTTTGTTCCTTTTAGCCAGTTTTATATGTGACACGTGGACAGAATTTAAAAAGCGCTAGCTTGAGCGTTATAAATCAAATATCTTTCTAAAAAGCCAAGCTAAGATTAAAAATCAAAAGCACTAAAACTCGCATCACAGTTCGTTATTGCAAACGGAGCTATCTATAATCCTTCGTTTAAAATCGAAATAAAATTGCCGCTCTCCAAAAGTTAACAACTAAAACAGCCGGTTATGATTTGGACTGGCCAAATTAGTTTTAACCTATTTTGCCTGTGCTAATTGTATAAAATAATTCTCAACTCTAGTCTTAAATCTAGTTAGAGGTCCGAGGCCGACTTCCGAACGAACATAAGCGCCTGGTTTCTTGTATGTCTTTTCATTGGGCTTACGGGAGGATTATGAGCCACATAAGCTCTCAATGGAATAAATCCTTCGATCTTCATTCCACTAATGAAGCAGTGGAACTTTTCTCAGCTAATTCATATCGAGGAGAATTGAGGGCTTCGATGTGATCACTATTCTTTCGGAAGCAAAAAATTTTGGGTTCCGTTGCAAACAGGTAATGAACAACTTTTCTAGTTCGTTACTCAACCTGAATGTCCAAATTCAGCTCCCATTATATAGTTCAATTAATACTGATAGCACAGGACAAAAATGTTCAATAGGTCACGTTGTTGTCATTTTTAGCCAACGGATTAAAATCACAAGTCATGAAACAAAAACAGATAGGCACACAGACAAAGAAAAGCATGATTTCCCGATTAGATTTCATTTTTACCTGTGGTCTGACAGAGCCTCACATGAAACAGATCTGTTTTATAATTATATAAACAGATTAGTTCTATAATTTGAAATGGAATAGGATATATTCGTACAATTGTTGATGGTGTAAAAATTGCACACTCATGTACATAATAAATAATAAGTTAATTAAAACTATCTTCAATTCGACAGTCAACACATGGAAAAACCACCGGAAATGACGCAGGGCTTTCGAGGAGACCACAAACATCGAATAATAACATACTTGAGCATATACGCGAGCGGAAGGGAGAACCTTCCATTTTCCCCGAAATCGGTTAAGAAAAAGCATCAATATTTACGTGCAGACGCAAGGAGTGTCGAGATGGTGAGTGGCGTGGGCGCGCCGCACGTAACTTCGTAAGGCATTGATTAGGAGGGCCGCAGCGCCGATGTCGTGTGCGCCGCCCGACGCGTCTCCCGGATAACACGTCCCGGCATACAAAATAGGACACGCCTTATACTTCGTGCCCTTTAGAGAACTTATTCCAATGTGTTTCATACATTCCAATGCTTCCAAATTATGCTGTACAATATTTACGAGTATCAATCCATTTTTTTTTTTTTTTTGAGTAATGACTTTTAATGTTTTGTTATAACTGACCTACATAAATCATGTAGTTGTTCGGAAAGAGTACAAACACTTTTTTAATTAAAACTAAGTCCCAAGGGCGCAGACAATCGAAAGCTAAATTTGAAGATAGACTAATGCTGCTTACGCGATTTCTAGAATTTTTAAATTTAAAAGAAAAAGAGACTTCTCCCAAATCTATTGTGCCCGGTCTGTACTGTGTACACTTGTAATGTAATAAACTATGAAGCGAAAATATTTTTACTATCATTTCTTAGTGTTATTTAGTTTAGTTTTTTTGTGCGAATGCATTAAAAACATACAATATAAGAAGAATTAAGATGGCTTCAATGGCATATTACCTTTTTGAACTTTTCCGTTTGTCATCATCAGTTAATCATGCTTGTGCTCGTTATTCGTTATTTCGTGGAGACCAACTCGGGGTCTAGGGAGAGGCAAACCGGGGCGGCAATGAATATTCGTAGCGTTATAGATATATATTTTGATGGTGTTTGGATCCTATATAAGTTTATGAAAAATAGTCAAAGACAAAATTCAAAGGAAATACGGAGTATTGTATACAAAATATTTTCTATTTATATTTCATTTTGTACTGAGTTCCAGTGTTCGAAAAGAAACTTCGAAAAGAAATCTTCGCAAAAGTAAATACCTACTTGTTGAAAAGCCGTTCTATTAAAAACAAAATGAATTCAAAAGTTTTAATGAATATTTAAATAATAATACACATTCAAAGCCCAAAATATTGTCGCCGTGGCCGTGAAGAGAGTTAAGCCACACTTATCACGTTTTGAGATAATCGCAATAAGCGTCGACGTCGCACCGAAATGGTGTGACCAGCTAATAATTTTTCAGTCTTAGGATAGATATTAATAATAATTTAAAGGAAAAAATGTAAACAGCTTTCTGCTTGTACTAATAGAAAATAGGGAACATTTTAGTGAAAAAGGTGGCTTAACTCTCTACACCTCCACGATGACGATATATATTTTAGCCTTCGTAGGCCTTGGCCGTGAAGTACGCCGCATCGTGTCTAAGTAATGTCCTTTTCATCTCACTACAGAGACCGAACCCGCAAATTTTTTTTTTCAGGACAACCACAACAAAAATGTAGCTTCGACTGGAGCTAGAATAAATGGGACGTAGTAATGGATGCCGCGCTGTTATGCCTAGAGGTATAAGCCGACTTGTGTTGCCAGAATATTATTTAGGCGGTATATAATATATATGCATTTCAAGAGAAATAAGCTAAAGTCTAAGGGGCTCTGAAAACCTTAAATAATATTACAGTTTAAATTATGAATTATTTATGATATAGATAAGTCACAGTGTTAACGCATATTTATTCAATGAATTTCATTTATAAAGCCATGATAAAAATTTTAACATAACTACACTATTGTACCATTTCTTTGTCTCGTTTTTGAAAATCGGGTACTGGCAACTATATTAGAGGCGTTAGGGCAGATAACGACGTGCTCGCCGCCCAGGCCGGCGGCCGAGCGCCCCGGCTCCACCGACCACTAGACAAAGCGGCCGCTTGTCGCGTCCCCGAATCGAGGGCGCCTGTCGTGGCGCGAGACAAAAATGTAATATATTGTTACGGTGCGACGTCAAAAGAATAAATATATAGCTATTCAAATTCCAGAGTTGAGGTGAACATAGCAGTATTCACACTTATAATCTTTTTTCGTGTACAGGCTGCCCACTTGCAATATTTATGTCGAGCTTAAAACAAAAGAAGGAAGCATCATAGAAAATACGCCTGTTTCTGATTCCCTGTGAGGTAACGATTTGAATCTTTGATAATAAAAATGGGCAACCATAATCACGTAGATTTTTTTGAAGTGAAACTTCTTTTGGGACGGTGTGAATTGGATTTTATGAAAATGTGAACGAAAACGAGATAACTATAATGTATATATATATAGGTTTTAGGCTGTGAGACAATGAGATAGAGTGCGTTTCTATATAGTCCCCACCCTTCGTCTCCTCCTTGTGCGGCGGTTCGTGCGGTCTGCGCCCCACGGCTCTACCGCCGTGCGCGGCCCGCGCCGGCCTCGGCACACCATGAGACTAGACTCCACGCTGAATACTATATTATTAGTCTACTCGAAATATACACAAAGAAACAAAGAAACACTGAAATTTATAGCACATTATTTTTTGTTGGATCGTAGTGACTACCGCGCACTTTTAAAAATTATTTTATTTTGAATCGAACAAGTTCTATCCTTACTAAAATACTACCTTAAGTAATAAAAAAATTGTCGAGCAATCGAACTCACTCTCTCTCTCTCTCTCTCTCTCTCTCTCTGTTTATCACCTCAATAGTGTATTAATTTCATTCTCTTAAGAATTAACCAGAATACTAAGTGTCACTTTTACCGCGTGTGCTCACACTCGATTTTTTTTCGAAACCGTCTTGCACAATAAAGAAAGCACAAGCGTACAACTTGTTAAAACGCACCCTCCTTCACAGAATGTATTCTTTTCGCGGCCACGTCCAGCACGGCAGAAAGGGAAATACGTTCAGTTTCCACTTTCTCTGCAAAACAAGACTCTTAGTGCCGATGTTAATTCGTCGGTGCGTACACACTGCAAAGACGGCCGCTCGACTACCGATTTGAATTTGCGGACCATCCGCCGACAGTTCACACCCGGCCCGCAATGGCTACTTTCTAACCTGATAAAATATCTCCGAGGGCATCAGTGTGCTGACGACGAGGCACTAAAGGCGGATGCGATCGAACATTTTGGCAAAAAAAAATGAAAACTAATTGTATGGATTCAAAATAAAATAATTGGCATGTTTAACAGAGGCATTGGGACAAGGGAGGATTATGTTGAAAAATAAATAATCATTTTCAGTTTCCTGTGGATTTAAGGATTGAGGATTTTTACATTTAGGTTTACCTATATGTACACTATCGGTAAGGTTCAAAAGTACTGCAACTAAAAAAGTTTATAAGTTTAGATCCAAAAGTTCTTTTAGCACTTTCGAGGCAAAAAGTTTGCGAACCACCAGAGAAAAAATCATCATCGTCATCCATTAACTCTTATAACACCAGTGGTCAACAATGCGTTGCCGACCTCTTGAGTAGGAATCAGATATTTGATGGAGAGGGAGAGTAGGCCACCAGAACTCTCACTCACTAGACAAAACCAACAGCGATAACTGTTTCTTTACATCTGTGTTCTGGGAGTATGGGGTATCTCCCAGTCGAGCGTCAGCTTATTTTTATACTACAAAATAAGAACAGCATGGCCCTACTATTCAACAAAGATAATAAAACATAAAATAAAGAAAAAAAATGATAAAAAATAAATTCGAAAATAAGGTGTATTAACGATTAAAAATATTGCTACCAGTATCTTTCCTTTAATATCTTATAAACTATGCATTTTAAAATAATAAATATTTGTATATCTCATAACGAGACCTTTCTTTTGTTATTTCATACATCATGTGATGCACTTTATACATTTTTTTATTTACCTACTAATTTATAATTGTAATTCCTTTACTCACACTTTACGATTGGGTCACCAATTTTGTATAGATATCAAATTTAAATTTTATTCATCTACTAGATTATTATTATTATAATAAGAAATTCTTACATTTAGGGCCTCTTCCACCATCTCATCTTAAATCGACTTTTAACAAAAAGTATTTTTTTTAATTAATGACGCATCCTCGTACACGTCCTCCTGTCAATGGTTGTTCGGACCAAACTCCGTTAAAAAGACGTGGGACGCAAAATTAATTTTAAAAATAACATTTTGTTAAATGTCAGTTTAAAGGAGGATGGCGAAAGAGGCTCAAGTTTAAATTTATATAAATATAAATGATTTTCTTATCATTACATGCATTTTTTTTATCTCTGTTTCGAAAAAAGATTAGATGATTTCGAGAAAGAAAATATCATATGTTAGAAGATAATAATGTACTCGTAAATAAATCTCTATATCTTTACAATATGCGTTACAACGTCAGAAATGTTGCAAGAAACAATTCTTGCTGTATTCATTGAACGAAAAGAGAATTTCAATCATATTTCGCAAACACTCGACAAACGTATCACGACTTGCGCAGCCACAAAAGGAGGAGAAATCTAAAGGTGTACCGAATTTTCTTTCAAATTCAAAGTATGTTTGACGATTCTTTAGAATTTCAGAAAATACATAAAATTTTGCCGTGTTTTGACACTTCACGCCCTACATCAATTTATGTTATCAAATGAACGCATTAAAAACATGGTGAAAAGTAATTTAATTATGAACTGAAGAAGATATTGCACACTATTCGCTTTCATGTATCCTAAGACACTTTAAACACTATGATTATATAATGTTTGGGGGGGAAACAAAAATTATAAATTATGACTGGCTTGTCGCTCTCGCTGACGTATTAATGAAAAGTCTCGGATCTCGCGCCGCGCTCATGCCTTGTTTATCTGACTTATTTTGCCCGAGGAACAAAGCTTTGCCCTCGCTTTCTTTTATGGAGAACGCGAGGTTATGAATGCCTTTATACAAAAGCTAGAATAGACATTTTACATCAGGAAACGTTCATTTATAGTTTTATACGTTTATGTTAAGGAAATATAACTTAAAATAATGAACTAATTATGAATATCTAGGAAAACTTGTGCATTTAATGTTTTGTATGATTTCTATTAACTTTTAAAACTATACAACTGATACGACAATAATACGTCGGTATTAAAAATTGCAATTTCTACGCAATTTTAAAATAACTGTCAACTGAAAAAATTGAGCGGTTTGTTAACGTCACATTGTAATTATCAACACCGAATAGTGACCACACCCAAAAAGTTAAATCTTCAAACAAATTATCTCTCTCTCTCTTCGCGGCGTGCTACTCTCGTTTCATCATTATTGCACACAAAACCTTATTTATAAAAAAATCATCTGAATATAAAGACTACCTAAATTAATCCAATAGAATTCTGTTAATATAAAGGGAATTTGAAAGGAATTAAAGAGAAAGAGTTACGTCATAATCGAATTTTGACTTGCAAGAAATTACAGAAGCAGCTATATTCGGGCAATGTTAATATACATATATATATATATATATATATATATATATATATATATACACACTCCTATGGATAGTTAACTTCTAGGCTGAAATTCATACACAATGCTAAGTTCCTGCCATTTTCGCTCTCAATGCCAAGTAATCTATAGTCAATAAGCGTTCTAGGACTCATTTCATAAACAAATAAGAATTTTCTAGCCTAACATACCTCGTAAGCAACGTCTTAGCCGGAGAATTCGACAAAATAAAAAATTATAGCAATTAATTAACAGATCTAATAAATGCATTTCGATGAAAAGGGACTATGTAGAAGACTAAATAAAAATAACATCTGCATTTTTTCGGTTTCATTCTGTATCGAGAATTTATTTAACGTCCCTTGTAATAAAATTATGACATTTATAGATAAGATAGTCGCGTACTTGGAGTAAAATTATCCTGTGGTACAGAATCGCCGAGTGATCAATATTAATGTTTTTACAGATATGGGTAAGCCCTATACGTACATAACGTACTCAGAAATTGTTTCAGCATACAGTGCAATCGGGTCGTAGCTGTATAATTAGTTCACAAACCTAAAATGTAGGACGAGCGCTAACGTTCCTTCTTTTTTTAATTTGTGAAGAATGTCTACAAAACTGCCAACGTTTGCGTTTGTTAAATTTCACAAAACGTTGTTGATAACATATTGTCAATGTCATGAACAGAATTTAATAAAGTACAACAGCGCCACAAAAAATAATGAATTAGCTATCCTATAACTCTACGCAAAATGATCCAAACCTCAAATAATATGTCGCAGAGAACGGTTTTAGCCTACCTAAAAACTGTGCAAGTCACTAAAATAATGAGCATACCTTTATTTTGGCGAGGCTAGTCTTAGGATAGAAATAAAAAACTATGAAATCGATACGAAAGCCACCGTTTGAAGACGAATCTTGATTTCAGGACCGTTTAGACCAGTCTATGAATTTCAAACTTCTCTTATTGAAAGAACCAAAAAAATAAGCATGCCTCAGTTAATAGATATAAGAAAAAGAATTGGCAAGAAACCCCTTCAGACTCACCTTTTTAAATCTCTGGACCTATTACACCTGCATTCTAGCAATGGTATAATTTTTATTAATAGTTCCAACATCGTTCATCGTTATCGTTCAAGTATCAACGTAGTAGATGCCAATTTCGTTCCGACGATATAAATTGAAATCAGGAGTGGGACCGGGGATCGGGTTGAAACATGAACGTAGAATTGAAATATGATTAAAATCTTAAATCTATACTATGGTCATGTAATATTAATACCAATATGTCCATTTAAAAGAATATTAGAATGTAATAATTATTCTAGCAGCCCGTTTAAGACTCGCAATTTCACTTCTCATTACGCGGCGGCGGCGGAGATTACGTAAATTTATTTCATGCCGAATCATTACGAGATTTCAGAGTAGTCCGGAGCTGTGAGGCGAGTGGACGTAAAAGATAAACCGGCCCGCGACCCTCCGAACGCATAAATGTCGAATGTCTTAACAGTAATGACCTCGCCGTGGGCCTACATAAGAGGCGAATGTTTTGATTTTATAAGTTCGTTTGCAATATTCATGATTTTATTTTTAGAAAATATGTTTTAGTCGATTCCCCGTCAGGTGCGTATATAAGCGCCCCTAATTACAAGAAAATCGGGTTCTTTAGCATGAGCACGAGCGATTATATTGACATATGTGCTTCAATTTCATTATTGTATAAAGCATACACCCTGATTTAAAATAAAATTCATTGCAAACAAAAATAGGTAAGATATCGTGTTGTGTACTAGTCTGGCTGCAGTTCACGGCTAAGTTTAAAAAACTAACGCAGTATCTTTTCCGACAATCATATATATTAGATTCGCCATTGAAAGCAAAAATATCCATATGAAAATATGATTTAATTTCGTAATGCTAGTAAGATTTTCATGGCTAAACCCCTGAACCAATCAGGATGAAAATGGAAAGACGCAACAATAGATAGACATATGAGAATAAATTGGAGACTTATCATAATTGGAATTTTTTTATACATACTGTAAAGTGAAATTGCAAAATAAACGTTTACAACGCCATCTAGTAATAGTTTGCTATATTTTCAAATATGTGAGGTACATTTTGTAAAACTGACAAAGAAATTGGAATCTTATCAACAGCGCATCCGAAAGAATATATTCTATTAATGCACGCGGATAAACCTTTACGCCGACCGTGTAAAATGATGTCATTATCTTAAGAGTACAAGCGCTTTTCTAATAAAAACGAGCTGTAAAATCACGTTCAGTGGGCCCAGCATGACCGCCTAGAGAAGTCTCCCTATAGAACTATCCTTTTCGGATCAACATAATGAACGAAAGTCCAATAGACTTTTTATAGGGCATCATGCTAAGCCCGCAGCACGACTATTACCTATTGCCGACGAAATATTATATAAAAGATGCTGAAGCAACTCACCACTCCTCGTGTACTCGCTTATGACTAAATTAAGTAATTTTTTATGCTCAAATAACTCGATCCCAAAATCACACTTCTCACAGTCATTGAACAGCAATCGAAAAAACATTTTATTGAGAAAAAAATGATTACCAAACTAAATCTCGAACTTTAGCATTCAATACAGGTGCTTCCGAAAAAGTTTTCAGTAACTGTCGCACAAAAACGATCCGAAAAGCCGCAACAGGCTTTGACATTTCGTAGAATAATCTAATAAACTTAGATAGGCGCGCGTGGGCGGTGAAATATTTGCAAGGGAAACGTAATCCTCGGCGCGCGCGCCGCCCGCCGAGGTGCGTAACGACCGCTACACACTACGAAAATATTCGAATCTCATTTCCTCTCGTTCCAAATCTCTGTTGATATATTTAGGACACATCTCGACACCTTTACCATCTATATGGATTCATCCTGGACAGACGCAGGCATTCTTAAAACGAAATAGATGTCGGTGTAGGATATATAACGATGTGATTTCACGGCGGTGATGCCTAAGTCGGAAAAATATTAATCGCCCTAGACAAGTTGATTTGGTCATCGCATCTAGAGTACATTCGAAGGCCATACGGGAAGTGATCCAACGAATAATTGACTGTAACTCATATCACTTAGTGTAAAAATAATTTGAACTTAAAACATAGGGGAAACGTGATCCAACTTTAGAGATATGTTCGCATACTGTGACATTTGCGTCCTAAGAATACATAGAGTGCGGTCATAGCAATCATTGAGAAATTACTAAAATGTTCTTCCTTTCCTAATCTACGTATTAACTAGTTTTGCCCGCGTCTCCGCCCGCATGGGTAGAGAATTTTGATCACTATTTTGAACTTTACTAAAATCTGAATATAGACAGTATAATTAAACAGTAACGTATATCCTATGCAAAAATAATTCTAATATTAAATTTCATCAAAATTGGTTATGCAACTATCGAAAAAGTAGACATACAGTTAATCAAACAAAGACAGACAGTATATTTTACGTAATGGTATGTTCTATCAGTATACCGAATTTCATCAAAATCGGTTTAACTATAACTTGTTATAAGAAGATATACAGATCAACGGACAGAAATACAAAAAAAAAGTAGCGTAAGCCCTTATTTAAGGTTCAAGCTATCTTTCTATCAAATTTTATCAGATATTATTAATGGCTTAGCCGTGAAACCGTAACAGGCAGTCAGAAAGAGTTACATTTGCATTTGTAATATTAGTATGAATCAGTAATGACCTCCATACTATCTACACATTTCTACCATTACATAAAATAAATTATTACGCCTATACAATATAGAAAACACAATTTGATAAAAGCTTTGAAGACATTTTGTACCTTCTCTTTCGCTAGAACATTTTTTTTTTCAAAAATTACTTGTACTGCGGATAAATGGTTGTCGACTCCAGCCGATTCTGGTGTATACGAGGATAACATGGTCTGTAACTGTAACTCTGGTTTTTGGGCACCTGATGTTGTGCTCTCTTAAAACAATAACAGTAGAAACAGATTGATCAGCAATCAGCGATTAATAGTAATAGGTAATAAGATTGGGATTTTATATACTTTGAAGTTTAGAAAGAAATACGAAAAGAAAATCATTTTCCAAGTATCTATACTTATAAAATAAAGCAGAAGCGTTCAAACCGGTGGAGCTTCAATAGTCCGACAACTGTAGGTTACATAACAATATATTTCGACCACGAAGGCCTGAACAATAATTTCGTTATCGCGGTAAAAAGTTTCGTTGCATAAAAAGTCTACCTAAGCCCTTCATAGATACTCAAGAGTATCTTTCCGTCTAATCTCACTATGACCAAATCAGCGGTTTAGTCATTAATAGGTAACAAACAGACAAACCACATTAAGTTCATATTCATAATATTATTAGGGATAGAAGTGATAATGTGATCTATATGAAATTCGCTACTGAGAATATGAAAACAGGTATTATAATTGCCGGAAGGCCACTTTTAGTACGGCGAAATATGCAATGCTCATAAAAACGAAATCTACGTGGACGAAGTTACAGGCAGCCGCTAGTTATTGATAGATTCCAAGAGTGTTACGTAATAAAGTTTTAATCTGTATGTGGTGTTGTTTAAACATCATTTCCACTCGATAATTCAATAATATTAGAAAACATCGTCCATCAATTTCATAACACGTAACTGCAAATATTGAGAAGAAGAGATGCGTTAATATTCTGTATAGAGATGCATTACACGCAATATAGATATTTTAATGCACGTGCATGGTTTATATCACCATAGAACCATTTACGTAAATAAATCCTCAAATAATCAAACAGCATGTCAGCTCTAACTCTTTTTTTTCTTCTATTCTTTCCGATACAGATACGTAAAAAAGCCTTGGATCATCGTTTAACGTCTAGCAACGATACCAAAGTTCAGCAGTGCCCGAGGGCTATAATGCAGCCACCTTGACCCGGTGGCAATTGGGTCTCGGGGCGGTCCCTCGCGGATTGGTGAAAAATGGTCGAAAGAATTCGAGCTTCTTAAAGCGAGGACGGTTCGGGCCCCACACGTCGCTCGAGTGCAGAGATCAATACAGAAATAACATGATTTTCATGGTATGTGATCCTTTTTGAGTCGTCTACGACGTTTACCAAAAGCCGCAAAGCTATGGCCAACATGCATTGTAAGTATTCTGTAGTAGAGTAACAAAAAACAATTATGACCCATACATATATATACACATATTAAGTATCTTTGCTTAGATCCCAATGTAAGTAAAGACACAAGAGTAAATTCACAAACAATGCTCCATACAAAGTTGCTTCGTTTTGACAAGATGCACCGAAACGTTGACGCAAGTTGTGAAGTAGCAATATGATAATTCTAGAAAAAAAATTGTGACGCAAGAAAACGATTTATTATATATAGAACAAAATGAAATGTTTCTTATCACTGATAAGGTTAAAGTTGAAAAAAAAAACTAGTTGAATAGATGCGACATAATTTTTTTAATAATGAATTTCTTACGTTTCCATTTCAAATAACAATTAAATAAAAAACATTAGTAAAATAATACTTTCACAAGGAATTCATGATCCACAGATTTGGGTATGGTTTTATTTTACATTCCAGGAACAAAAAAAACTAACCGAGTGCAATTTTGTTCAGTTTAACATACAATTTAATAATCAAATCAAATTAAAAATATCTTTATTTCGTACGTAATAAAATTGCACTTGAAATACTTTATTCTTGTATTCTTTTGGCATTAATATTGCCACCCATTCCAAATGCTGATTCACCCTGAGATGAATGGGCAAGAAACTCAAGGTTTGATCTTTTTTGCAGAAAGATCAGGATAGATAGTCAATAAAAGTAGTACATTTAAAATTACATGAAACAACCGGATAGCCGAGCAGTTCAACCGCAGAGTTTTTTCGTTAAAATATACAGCTGAGGCATAATAGTCCTTACCTTATAACTTATTTTTTATGAAAGTTTTAAATTCGTGAATTTTAACTGGGACCTTATTGTAAAAGCGCACACACGGCCCCTTAAATGGTTTATTTACTTTGCAGTCTGATTTTATGAGCTGCAAGGTCATTTTTATGTCTAATGTCAATATTATGAATATTGCTCATTTTTTAGAACGATTTTTTATTTCTCTTGACATGTACCACGTTTTCGTATATGACAATAAAAAAGCAATATAGAATTGTTCTAAATTTTATTAGTAAAAGTAGACGATTGTGAAAAACAAACTGCATCAGTTGTATACTTATGCTTAACTGTATACAAAGATTACAATATTTAATCGAGGAACCGTGCATGCAGTAAAAAGATGTTTTCATTGCAATTAAAGTTTTATTATCTTATATGGGAACAAAAGCCACCCAATTCAAGGCTACGGTTTTCTTAATTTTAAAGGGCATTCTAAGTTAAAAATACAGGTGTGATGAGTTATTATATTTCCACACTATAAATCACAGTGTTATTAGTTTTCGTTCGCTGTCCAATTCTGAGGTTTACTACAAAGTGCGTGCTAGTCTTTCATTTTCTCGCTGTCTTCGATGATGTCTATGAAAACTAATTATTTATTTTATTTATTTATTTAAAGCCTTTATTCACTGACCGTATTACAGTTTTAACCTTATAAACTAACAAAAACACTGTTTTAAAATAATTGAAATAAGTCTTAATGTATAATAAATATTTTAGCAGCCACTTAGTCAGGTTGTCCATCGACATAGGCCTCCCCCAGTTTCTGCCATTTCTCTCCATCTCTAGTTGACCTTCTCCATCCTTTTGGTAAATCGTCCTCCCATCTTTTGATTTTACCTCCTCTTTTCCTTTTCCCATTCCCATACCATTATAATACATCCTTCGACCATTTTTCTTTGTTAGTTCTCATTGTGTGTCCAGTCTAATTCCATTTTAGTTTTCTTATATTTTTTAGTACATCCATGACCTTTGTCCTTTTCCTTATTTTTGAAGTTGTTTACCGATCCTGTAATCGTATGTTTAGCATGCTTCGTTCCATATTGCGCTGGCAAACTATAAGTTTCTGGTTGTTTTTGCTCGTAGTAGGCCAGGTTTGACATCCATAAGTAAGACAAGGGAATATGCATGTATTATATAATTTGTTTTTTGATGAAATGAAAACTAATAGGCGGCTACGAACCGCATCTCGCTCACCAAAGGCATATAGTACTGTATTCACATGAGGAAGTCTACGCCTTTCGATCGTTATTGCATTAACTCGAAAAACTATAGAAAACTGAATGGTGCCCTTTAGAACTCAGATATCAAATTATATAATTTGGATACATTTGTACATTAAATAATTTAAAACTATTAATTTATAACCTTTCTTATTATACCTATACTTTTTAATGTACTTTTTTTATAACTCTTACTGCGTAATTAAAAAGAACACCTAACAATAAAATAAGTTTTGTTAATGAAATAAACGAAACAAATCACTAAAACAGGTGACAGATTTACATAATTTTTAACAGCAAGCGGCCGAAAGAAGTTTGAAAAGTGTTGCTCAAAGTAAAGGATCCGGCCTTTCCTTATCGTAATACGATTAACACATCTGCCCACGAGCCCTTTACGTGATCAACGGATTAAATAAGATCCAACGAGCCCTCCACGAGCGCGCCGCCGCGTGCACACCGCCGATGCATCGATCCGGCCCGCGGCGGCGCTGACCCACATGCTGCATTGACGCATCGTTGCCCCGATTCTCGAACACGCAACGGCGCACGCTACTTTAAGGCGTCTAAATACTGAATCGCATGCGACTGATTTGACTTGCTTTAGACAGGGTTCGGTGGAAATGCTTACAGTGTACATCAACTGATAGATATTGACTGATCAATTTTAAGTATTTTATGGTTACATCGTAGAACTAACTAAACATCACGTAATAATATCTTTGACAAAATCACCATTTTCATATTAGCTAAAATAGCACAAGAGCCATTCTATTTGCACTATTCTATTACACAGAAAGAACTACGTCGCCAGAGCGACCTCACTACAAAATACTATATATAGAACACGCTGTGGAAGTAACTGAAATATGCTGACCGTAAGGTTTCAATATTTATCTAAATCTAATTCCATTTTGCCTCAGAATTAAGTTTGTCAGACGGTCGAGTTGTAAGTGGGCCCCAATAAAGTTTGTAATGTAAAGTGATACCTAAAACACTGTCGAGTAAATAAGAGAGTCTAGTGCTATCAATCATTAGTCTCCAGAAGATGACTATGTATTTCAAGTGGCGAATCCGAAAAATTTCAACTTTAGAATGATCTGTGAATAAAGAAAAATTTTAACAAAAAAAAAACAGACTTCAAAACAACACCTATTCATATACACTAAAAAGTAAAAAAATAATTGCGTATTCTCCTACAACTTAATAATTAACTTACTTTTTCAGCTCATCAATATGTTGGTACGATCTGTGTTTACCACGCAAGAAGGTAGGTAGGTACCTACCCATTTCAAATTTAAGTCAACACATACCTATGAATAACAAACAATGATCAAAATATTTTTATAGCTCCCCTAAGTAAAATGAAGTGAATAATATTAGAACTACTTAAAAGTCAATCAAATTATTACGATATTATGTAGTTACAATTTTTGTTATTTTTGAAGTCGGTGTCAGCCAAGGAAACGCTACAATATATCTAGCAATAGACACCAACTTTTCATTTCATTTTACTTACTTAACTCTAAAAATATTTTGATCATTGTTTGCTATTCATACGCAAATTTAAGATTTTACGATTTTCTCATGGATACCATTGTCAGAACTGAACCAAATTAAAATGGGACCACACGGGAAGCACTAGCTATCAAATAAAAAAAGAATTATCAAAATCGCTTCACCCAGTCGAAAGTTCTGAAGTGACAAACATAAAAAACAATTAAATACAATCGAATTGAGAACCTCCTCCTTTTTAATTTTGAAGTCGGTTAAAAACAAAACATCATTAAAACGTTTACTCGTTACGAACACTCGCTGCCAGCTGTTAGGTTAATGTTTTTCAGTTTTAAGCAAAATCCTACCAAAATCGATACAGATTAGCATCATTAATTAGATATGTTAAAGAAAATATCATAAAACTAAACTGTTCAGTATAATCTAAATAGGATTAAGGCAAATCTAGATATGTAAAACTCCCGCAATGCCTATTACAAAAGTGGGTCGCCATGAATTTCCAATCTAATGTAGGCTAATACAGGATTACTATCGTTTTCGTATTTTAGCCGTACCTTAATTCTCCATTTATTTGTACCATATCAGTGACAGGTTTTTGTAATGGAATAACAAAAAAATAATTTAGTAGTCCGTAGAAATTGACTCGATACACTACTTTACCTTTATTATACTTTAATTTATCGACACCAGATTTATTATAGAACATTATACAAAAAAGCTTTCAATATTATGCTGTTGAATTTTTTCTAATGTTACGGAGTTTGTACATGATTTATCATTAAATGCTAGTTTTTATCCGCGGCCCCATCCGGGTGGGTAAGAATGTTGTAAGAAAATTTTGAAATTTATTAAAACCTTTCCTAACCTTGACCTGGATTCCATTACCAATCCCAATTAATAGTCGCCCCTCCTTTTCGTCTCGCCCTCTCTCGCTCGCTCTCACTCCTCCTCGGCCTTTCACTCCGCGCTTCCCTCTCCCTCTCCTGCCATCTCATTTGCTCTCTTTGTCATTCCCCTCTCATTTACCTATCGTAAACAACTGTATATTTAAAACCTGGCCAGATAACATTTTTCCATTCTATACATAAAACAAAAAATGGGTCATATAAATTGGCCCAGTGGTTCACAAATTGTAAGCGCTCAAACAAACAGACAGGTAGATAAATAGAGAGATGCTATTAGTAAATAATATGTACGGATTTCAATTCACAAGCCCCGTACTACAATTATTTTTTTCTGTATTATCAACGCAGAATACGTTTGAAGGCCATAAAAAAGATGCCACTCCAAGATCCCAAAGTGATTTTAGGCAAGATAAAATTTTTAAGATCGGAAGTGTCGGTATAAACTTAGAAACAAACGGATTCTCTTAGCAAGTATCCATTCGTTTACACGGTGGTACATTACTTGCATCGAAGTTTCTTACACTTTTATGGTTGAATTCTTTATTTACATCAGAAACTGTGTACGTGTCGATAAAAAGCTAATGCCGAGCGGCATCCACATCAACTACTCCTGAGACGCTGTATAATTTCACAAATGATTTTTTTGTAATGTTTGGAATCTCTTACGTTCCGTGTTTTTATTATTAAATAACTCAAAAGCTCGCTAAATCAAAGAAAGGGTTGTCGATAATCAGGATTTCTTTTTGTATTTCTCGTATCTATCTTTCGTAAAAATATTATTAATGACATGTAATTTCATTACCTACAAAATAAAAATATATAAGATTTGAAAACTAACACAACACACTAACTCAGAGTAGCCACGAGTTGTAAGAGAGAGACATTCACAAGTCAGAATACATCTCGTTTGCACTTACTTATGCACTTGACTAATGTTCCCGCACTTTCACGCACAGTGGAACTTTTAACGAGTCTGGGAGGATATTTGGCCTATCAGATTCGTCTGGCTCTTTGAAAGATATCTCAAAATATTATGCTAAGTAGTATATATAAAATTCAACCTTCCTAAAATGAGGTAAGTTCCTTCATTTTTTTACGACTTTTAGTGTCTAGCAAAAATTGTGGCCCACAGGAAGTGTCTGGCACCCGTATATGTTTGTTCATAACAATATAGCATATGTGAAAACCAGTATTTCTACATTGAAGTAAGTTAGCGTGATTTTTTTTCCACCTTTGATACCTGCTACCTGCAAAACGGCCCCGCTTTCAGCTTAGCGAGTATCCATTCGTTTCTAAGTTTATGTTATACTACCGATCTTAAAAATTTTACCTTTCCTAAAATCACGAATTTTGGGGTGACTGGGATCTCACTCTATAACAGAAATGGAGACTCAGACAAATATTTACATAAATTTTTAGAAAAGTGCACCATGATACACTTATATTACTGAATTATGTGATCTGTTGCCATTTCAATAAAATCTGGAAGCTCTCAGCGATGCGACGCTGAGAGGGTGATAAAGGATAATGGGCTGGCTAAGTAACTACACTTTGAAGCCACTCCAGCGATTGTTCTAGATATTCTAGGGATAGCTAGGTCGCCAGTGTTCATTTCTGTGGTATTAAATTTATACAATTAGCGTAACTTTTTTTTTCTATGTGCATAAAGTTTCTTTAAATACTGTCATTACTCGCAAATTTAAAACGTTTTTCTAATACTTTACGAGCTGATCTACGACAACAAACCATATCATGCTTTGCAGATGCGACTCGAGCAATTAAAGCTATATAATTATTAATTATGAACATAAAATTACTAGATGGTCGTTATCATCCGACTAATATCATAGACGAGATTGCCAACTTCCTTGAAAATAATAACGTAACTAAGCCTTAAAATAAAAAAAGTATTTATTTATAAGAAAAAAAAACATTGTTGAAATTTATGTTTTTATAGCCTAAAATCCATATTCTTTACGTTTTAAGAGCATGCTAAAAATTTTGTGTTCGAAAGTTCCAAATAGTCTTCAGACTTAAATAATTTAATAGTTATTTTCGAAGTATGGTTTGTATAGCTTCCTTCTTGTTACATTTCGCTTTATGTGTAATTTGAGAATCACAAGTTGCCCAATCACTGTCTTTATCCCCACTCGGATTTATATCTTTATAACAACATAAATTTTATTATTTTAGCTTTTGTAGTTCTGAATGCTGTAGCATTATTGTATTGCGAACAATGCAAAATAATTAATATATATTTCTACAGTTCTTTTTTTTTAAATAAACATTGAAATAAACAACCGTGTAAACAATGATCTAGGACGAAAGTGATACGAAATCAAGAGTGGCCATCAATTGGCCATTGATGTCGACGGTATCAATAGCTACTGTTTCAATCAGTAACAAATGATTATTATTAACGTATGCTATGTTTTATTGTATCGTAGCTATCGTTAATCGTTAGTTGGGAGTGCTCCACAGCGCGCTACGTTCAACGGTCTGACCGCAGCGTGGAAAAAACTACAAACTAACGTGGGTAAGAAATAACAAGGAACCGTGGTAGGTCCCCGCTGCCGATATTCACCATAACAGGCTCGTCACATTTTATGTGGTTGAAATGAAGGGTTTTGACAGTCTCGGCCCCTGGCAATCATGGTGCAACCAACAAAACCCGACGCTGCCTGCGCGCATGGCCGGCGCCGTCCTCTCACCCCCAACTTCGAGGCCTAGTCCCCGCGAGGTCTATTCTAAAAAGACAATACTGACGACTTAAAATTACGAGAGATGTCGCTTTCGTACATAAAAAGTGTATGTAATTAGCGTGTGAGAGCTGCTCTACACACTTCGAACACTAATAAATAAAAGAAACGAGCGAATATCAATTATACAAATAAATACAAAATAGTTTGGTTTAAAATCATACACTCCTATTAGACGGTAATAAATCTGTAGCATAAAATAATACATTAAGGTAATTCTATTCTATTAATGAACAATTATAAATAACGGTTCGTATATCTTCGCTTAAATAAATCTTAACAGCGGCAGTATTAATGGAAATTATTTCAGTTGTTTAAACTCAAAGCCTGCACTGAATTCATAATTTATGCAAGCCGTCGTTCCATCGCTTATCTCGCTATAGTACAGTATATCACAGCGCCGCTCAAAGGCCGGAAATTAGGGGCGCGACCCACAAAGCGATCGCGACTCCCCTCCATTTAAAACCATAACTAAATCTATTAACGACGAACACGGTCGATTAAACATATCCGAAGCTCTATTTCAGAGATACGATTCTACGACGATTAGAAACGTGGCGACAGCGACTCATTTCCTTACTTGCGCACCGAAACCTCCGTATAATAACGAATTATTTATAGCCCTGTCGCACTGTGAAAAGAAAATGGTTCAAGAGATAATTGAAAGAAAAACTACTTTCTTTCTTTTCGCCCTCTTTTATTAACCTTTGGCTCATTTTGTTCACCTTTTGATAGTTCACCCAAATGCTTAACGAGATATGTAGTTTCATTCTTAAGAAAATAATGTACTTAAAAACTTTTCAAAAACCAAGCAGTATAATAGTTACCTGGAGTCGCTAAATGTTCGGTTCGATGTAAAAAATTTAAACTAAAACAATCAAAAATATCAATATATATACTGACAAATCTATCAATGTAGCGTTTTAATTTCTGTAGGCTCTTTTATAAAATAAATGACCATACGTAATCAATTCTAAAAATTCATCGTGAAATTCAAAGACTCGAATGAATAATTGATGCTTAGACGCGTCATGACAAAACATTAGAGTTATGTTTTGTTAATTACACTTCCAACAAAATTTAGTGTGAATGCAAAACACTTCCAATTTTTTTGTTTTTTAAAAACCAATATAAAAAGAACTTCCATTTCAACCCGACTTGCCTATATTTACGGCATCACAAGAAATTGCCACGGCAAAAGAAACTACTTATTTATAGGTACTCACGTTCTCTTCTACGGTTTTCTTGATCTTGGCTCCGGCTTCGCTAACTTTAGCGCCGGCCTTGTTCACAGCCGAGTAAAGGAAGTTGCCCAGGGACTTCGCTCCGGCGACGGCCTTTGTAGTCACTGCGACCAAAACGAAAAAAATATTGATTTATTTTTATTTTCAATATATTCACATGTACATAATACGAGCATTTCAAATGTCATTGACAGGAATAGTTGTGGGAAAGCCGAAATAAAACTGGCAAATATTAAGGAATATATACCACGAAAGATATTACTTATGAAAAATTGGTAAATTAAAATGATAATTGAAAATTATTAAAATACATCTAGACAAAATAATATATTCAATAAATTAAGAAATGTGAAATTTAATAAAATAAAACTGACGACGAAATGACATTACATTAGCAATTTTAACAAATTTAAATTAAAACAGATGTGTATCACTCCTTGCAAGTTTGAAATAAGTTGTCTACAAAAATATGCGGGCATACAGACAGACATGCCTAAACGGCGGGTATCTGTTGTATTAGAAGTCGGCGTCCGCATAGACCGGTAATTAGGGGCGTCACCCTTGACAACTGAATATTATGAATGTCTAAAAATATACAACACGTTTCGTTCGATACAACTTTCATTGAATTTATTAATTACTTTTATGTCAGACACGTAGGTCGAAAATTAATAGGGTAGCATTACAAAAGTTGTCAACTTAAACCACAAAATATACACCCTAAAGAACTGATTTAAGAATCTTTAATACATTTCCACTACTTCCCGATGACACACTTCACGGTGTGCGCGAAGAAAAATGGATTACGCTATCGTCATTTTCATTAACAATGGTGTGCTTCAAACTCTCGTTTGCAACAGCTAATTGCTAACTGTTAAAAGTTAAAAACTAAACATGTAAAACTAATGGTAATCATATATATTAATACGCTAAGGTTAAGATGTTTGCCTCCCTTTTTAGAAAGAACCTTACAATTACTCCATATAAATTTTATATCATTTCATAGATAATTGCTTGCTTTACCGGCATCAACAACTAAAAAAATTATTATGGCTTTTGTTTTTGTAAATTAATTAATTATTAAAATTATATATATGCTGTCATCTGATGACTGTAATTTTCAAACCACGTCAATATGATTAACGGTCAGTTATTTTTTTTTGCTCAAATATTTCTTCAATCTGTCATCTGAGCTTAATAATGTAATACAAGCCTAGGCCACGAACACTGTAAAATCAAGCAGAAAGACGTCGAAGTAAATTAAATTGTATCAGATGACTGTATAATTGTATATATATACTTAAAATATTGTTTATGATGAAGTTTTGTAATAAAAAAGAAATAAAAAATATTTACAGTAATTTTATAAAGTGATAATTATCATACATAATTTGTGCGAATTCTTCGCACAGGTTACGTCCAGTATTACATACATTAGCATTTGTGACATTAATATAATGTTGCCGATGCCAATATCTTGAATATCATCGTTGTTAATTGCTAAATGTGAAGTTCAAACAACGTATTTTGGTTTATCAGTATTCCCATTCATGTTCGTCGCAAGTCGTGAAGCGACTAGTTTAAAAAATTTGTAATTCCAAAACATTTCATTATTTCAAAAAAGTAAAAAAAGCACAAAGATATTGAGTCAATGTTTAATACAAAAATTAGAAACTTAAAAAAAAATGTCTAAATAGGTTCACAGGTGCCCTTTACAAAACCTCTAAAAACACCCATTTTTAGCGATTTTTTGAGATTCTCTCAAAAACTACGAGACTTTTGGAAAAAAAATTTTAGCTTACGAGCTCAGAATACCAGAGCGAATTTTTAATTTTCGTTAAAAATGAGGGCCTCTACTAAAACGATCGAAAAAATATTTTTAATATTAAACATCGTTCCAAAGAATGCATACGATGAAGCACATCTCATTTCAGCTGAAAAGTACGAGGACTTATAAATACAGGTAATCAATCACTCCTGCACAATACTACGACTTTTATAGAGATTCTTAGTTGGAACTTATAAATAATGATGGTGGTAATTGATTTTATTCTATGTAATATTTTTTCTTTATTGAACATTTTATTGTTTTTTGGCGTATATTATATCATAATTTTTTTTAGATTTTCAATCAGCGTAAATATAGTATATGGTTTTAAACAAAATTACAAAAATTAAAGGCAAAAATAACGCAAGTCAACTAAATTCAAATTAGAATATTTATTTAAACTTTATTTTTAATTCTCTTATATAAGGTGAGTGTAACCATATACCCTTTTTCTAAATGAAAGATGTTCACCTTAATGAGACAGCTAAAGTTTGAAAACATACCATTTTCATGGTTTATTAGCTCTCCTGTAAAATAGTAAAAAAATAATAGGTTCGTCTGGTTTTTAGGCCGTGACTTTTATAATTACATTCCTTTATTTATAATACCACTATTTTATTATAACTTCTTATGATTAGTAGAAGACTTTCCTATTTCTATAATTTTGTTGAAAAATTAACAAAATTAAAATAGACTGGGATAATCAAAATTCCTGATAATTACCCCTTAAAAGCATAAAATTATTCCATATTTGACTTTAGGTGCCACTATTGCACATAGAATTTCCTGTTAACAGTTTATCTTTCATTATAATAAGAAAAAGAGATTACGAAGAAACGCCCTATGGGTGGGTTGTCAATACCTCAAGTTAGTTAACATACATAAACATCAATTCTCGCAGATAATTTCTATGGAAAACTAAAAAATTATTCTTATGTCAAAACAAGTTATAATTCTGATTAAAAGAATGTGCTACAAATTGCCAATATATAGTTGTGATGATGTAATTATGCTGAATTAAAAAAAAAATCTTATAAAAAAAATAAGAACGATAAGTATCTGTACGCATGTACAATTAATAAAAAAATAGTAATAAAATAAAGAATTATACACATTTTTATCAGCTTACGGCGAAATTCAAAAGGAGCGTATTTTTTGTATTATAAAGGGTAAATTTTAAACCACTATTAGACGAAACATTTATTGAACGATATCTCCACGACAGAGTCCGAAGATTTTTCTTAGATCAGATGTAGCATCTGTCAACCGCCATTTAATGATGCTTATTGTTATAGCTTCAATGAAGTGAACGATTTTATTATTGTCAATATCATTGGCTAGGTAAAGCTAATAGTGCTGTAACTGCATACATCACACCTAACGTGCATATTGTTGCGAACTGCGCTAGCAAGCTAAAAGTAAAACTACAAAATAATTTCGCTAAGAAAAAAGTATTCGAGAACACAATTTTTTAAAATAATCAACTCCCTCTCGCGTCCTCGCCTTCGCCTCCGGCAGCACTTCCTTCGATATTCATTTTAAAGGCATTTATTTTTAGGGTGAAATTTTCGAAGGTGCAATAAATCTTGTTTGTTTATGTTAAAAATGACATATTTACGACTTAATTATTCTAGATAATTTATTAAATTATTTTTATTTAAAGAATATCCTCGACAAGAAGTTAAGATGTATTTATAAGGGGGTTTGAGCGCCGGCAAGGAGTTTTATTTCTGCGACCGGTACGTACAGAAGCCAAGTGATACGGTACCTTTTTATTGTGAATATGTGTTTGAATAAATACCTTCTGCTTCTCTACGTGTTTTCTTTCATCTGATCTCATTGCTTGAATTCTCGAAAGGGTCATTCATTACATAACAATATAATACAGAGCGATAACATATTACCCTGCTTTACGTCGTGCAATCAGCTACTTAAATGTAAAAAATGAGTTTCATCAAATAGCAGGTTTAAAAAAAAATTGCCATGAAAATACTTCTGACCTGTGGAAACTTAGTCTTGAAACAAAATTGTCATGTAAAAACACTTTAATTTTATGATAATACAAATTAAAATTATTTTGTACAAAAATGTTTCAATTTAAAAAAAATTTAAAATTAAATAAAAAAAAAATACTAACATTCATTTATATCAGGTACCTCAATCACATCTACGGAGAATTTTTTAGCCTTATCTGTAATTGTAAAAACAAAAACCAATAATACGACACTGTGAATAAACACAATAATAAGAAATAAAACCAAAAAAGGCACTTTCCCACCTTTGCTACAAAGCACACGGCACGTCATTAGGACGCGGCCAAACATAACCCGAGTTGTACAGACTGGCCGATCTAAATCTATTGTTAGTGGCACTTACATTAAAATAATGTAAATACTTTCTGTGTAATCCTTTTTATTACCAAAAAAAAGAGAAAAAAACTCATTCATTTTTAGACTTTTACACGATCGTTGAATGATATAGGCCCCACTCGATTACAATGTGAAGCGACCACATTACTACGGAACACACGCCGGCGAGCGTGCGTCCGTCTTAAGATTCGTGAGAAGGATCGAATTTTAAATGATTCTATTTTTACCAGTGTCCTTTAAACATGTTTGGCCACGCCCTTAACCGATGGATAAATCACCCTACGTAGATACTTAGTAGCTTTATTTCTTTATCGCAGTGGATGTTTACATTCGTTTCGATAAAAATCGAAGCTACTTAGGGCACACTAAAACTTTTGCACTGTTGTCACGTCATAAATGTTCAAATTCTCGAATGTTATATTTTATTAAAAACATAAGGTATAATTTATTTCTTGAATTATTTTTTGGAGGGTGAATTGTTTTTGTTATACCCAGTTTGTCATGCGTAACAAAAATGGATTCAATGTAAAAAAAAAATGGCCAAGAGCACGTCGGACCATGCTCACAATGTAGTTCCTAATCCGTTACTACAAATAGTTGCACTACAAATGAAAAACAACGTTTTTAGACTTTTTTCCAGGTCTCCCACACATAAGTATATGCTCTTTAGTCACCAATAATTAGAGAAACTAGTTGATATGTCAACTAAACTCTTAAAATAGTTAGCTCTTAAAAAAGTACCAGCAAAAGGGCGTATCTTTATGGCAGTTACGTCCTCTTTTTGAGAAACACAGTTTTTAGCCAATTACTCAAAAACGGTGTATCCGATAATGTTCAAAATAATTTCCGTAGAAAGAATTTATTAAGCGTTATCTTTGTAATTTTTTTCATAATTTTTGGACTTATGATTTGAGACATAAAAAGGGGGGACAATTTATGCGACTTTCAAAGCGATTATCCCTTACAATATTCAGTTAATAAAAAAAATTGCTTGAGATCCTTAAAATGTTTTGAATAAACTGTCGAAATGCCACACGAAGATGTTTGCTGAAAAAATTTTTTTTCAGCTTCTGTTACATGTATTCAGTGCCCCCTCTAAAAATATTTATTTTTGTTATTTAACTATGTAGTAAACTAAGCAGCGGTTTATACAAAACACCTACACTACAAGTTTCATCTATATGTCTTGTAGCTTTTGAATAAAATGCCTGTGACATACGGACGAACGGATGTACTGACGAACATGATGAAACTATAAGGGTTCCGTTTTTGCCATTTTGATTTGGAACCCTATTTTTTTTTAATATTTTATGCCTCAAAATTGCTGGCACCTGCAAAATTAATGCTTGTCTTGAAAATGATATTGGAAGAGAGAAGTACCTCATTAGAGTAGTGTGAGATGTACACTATACACTAATACTAATACACAATTCACTAAAATAAATATTGGTCGCAATACCCTGTGATGAGATTTGTGAAGATCGGGCTTTAACTGCGATCACGGATCGCCCAGAAAGAGATGATTATTGTCAAGCGGCTTATTGAAGGAAACAGACGTATCAGATGAGGAAATTCGAGCTCATTTGGAGATGAGTATGACAAGCCTAACGAATCCAGGATTTTTAAATCAATTTTCAATTGTAAAAAATTCTTATAACCTCATCTCAAAAAACAAATAAGCTCGCATCGATCGGTACAAAAGAAAGACGTTATCGTATGATCACGGACGGTTAAATGCCGTCTACGACATCGTGGTAGGAGGCGAAACGGGGAGTTATCGGTACGGCCAGAGAACACGACTGTGCTGTGAACAGGAGTGCGGAGGTGACAGCGCAACACGAAGTAGAGGCGGGCGAGGAGTGCAGCTAACAAAAGAGATGGCGTTTCCTTTCTCTCGGAGGTCCCGTGTGCACGATCCCACCTGAAGAACAAAAGACAGTTGACATCGAGTGTTCGCCCGGTGCTCTCGAAGGAGTTCGGGAGACGATCGATAGATCACGTTAGCGCCGGCCTAAGGGTAAAACGAGTGGAGCGATTGCTCTAGGCGCCATGTAACTAGGGGCGTTAAAAAACCAAATGCAAAAGACAACTTTCAGCAAAAAATTAAATTTTGATATTGCTTTCAGAAAGACAGAACAGTGTTACGATACTAAAAGTTACCTAATTTAATTTAAGCTTAATATGTGTTAATGTTTGCAATAAAACCTTATTTTGAAAAATTATCAATTATTATTTATTTATCATGAAGCCGAATTACAATTTCTGTAAAATTAGAGCACTGACTCGAGGGCGCTGCTGGGGCAAATGCGGCTTTGACTGAGGCAAAGCCGGGGCCGGCGCTGGGTCACGTCGTCTCGCCTCGTGACGACGTTTCCACACACCGCGAACAAAGCAAAGTCATTTTGGCTTCTGAAAAGGTAGAGTCCATGGCCCATCCTGCACACAGTCCTTATCTAGTACCATATTTTTATTGTTTTCTCAAAAATCAAAGATTGATGAGGAGTTTGACATTAAAATGAGTCAGAAGAGGCTGTGATAGTATTCAAATAGTACTCGAAATGCATGTGTTTAGATCAGTGGTTCTTATTTTTTAAAACTTATTTAAGCCATTAAAACAAATATTAAATGTAAAGAAATGAACATTACTTTAAGAAAAAATAAATACTTATTAAATGTTTCATATATGAGTTGTGCAAAATATTCAGTATGCCCCACAAAGTACATATGACTCACACGCCCGCATACCGTCCGCATACCGCACCAGTGGGCAAGCGCCTTTATAGTAAATAAAATGAATATTCAAATCAATAAAATCATAGCAAAATCATAGTTAATTAATTTAAGCGAAAGATTTATTTTAGCCAAGTCCATCTATCTACCATTTGTGTACATATTCTGTGAATTGTACATAAATCAATCTAATTATACATAATACAACAAGTTAAAAAGGTGAGCACAAGCCACTACTAGAACTGGCAGTTGTATTTGTATAAGTAACCAAGCCATACATTATAAGATATATTTATTACTATCAACCATCGAAATAGAAAAGCATAGAAATATTCCCGCACAAAATAAATTGACGTGGTAGTTGGCTTGGACACAATATTGGTTTCGTGGCTGCACAGATGTTCACCACTTGTCCTTATTTTTTCTCTTTCTGTTATCAATGAGTGTTCTCATTCTTTCTCTTCGATTAAGAAATAATAATGTCATACAAAATGTCATTACATATAAAAAAAATAACAATAAGGTCCTTTGTAAGAGATTTACTTGGTTTAAAAATATCTCTTATTTCTCATTTAAAAATATCTCATTTACATTTTTGTGACTTGTGTGACATAAATGATCATAAATTTGTTCGACATTATAATTCTATGCTTTTATATTTCGAAGCTATCTACTGTGGAATATGTTGAAAAAACATTTATGCAGCATATATTGGTGGGAGATTACACAATCAGGTTAAAAAAAATGTTAAAAAACTGCGTAAGTCGACTGGATTGTACCATAATACTTAAGCTCTCACAGGACTTTCTAAATATCTGTATAAGATATTAATGACAGACCCTATATTAATGAAGAATTTCTGTATGAAACTTACTTTTTTTGTCCACTTTAAATTGTGAATCTCAATTGTTTTAGAACACAGCTCATGGAAAACAATAATTTACCTACAATTGTGTTAACAAACCATTATGTGGACAGGTGTTTAATAGCTCTGCAGTTTTTACTATTGTCTTTTCAACTGAATTTGGTCAAAATAACTATGTAATGAATGAAGAATGTTTGATCACATGGATATTTGAAACACATTTAATTGTCTCCCTTTCTTATATGTATAGGTAAAACCCTTCTCAAACACAGAAACTAAAACATGAAAGCACCTTTATTTTCTATATTTAACATCAAGTGCTGTTATAATTTATCTCACCATTGCCGACCCCAGCTGGCTGCTCCTCGGTGGGGGTGCCGCCGGCCGATGCGGGCCGGCTGTCCGCGCCACCCGTGGCACTGTGACAAGTTGAGACATTGTTCACTCAAATGTCATTTGGAAATAAAAGGTATACTTAAGAACACTTACAAATTTTGAACAAAATGTCGAGAGTACTGTTAAAAATTGTCAAAGACTATGTTAAGATAAAAAGAGCATAATGCTAATGATTTCTTATATAGTTGTTATTTTGTTGAATGGAACTTTCAGCAATGATTAAAAAAAAATGATATTGACAAATATTTATTGTAAAATTAAATAATTATTTTGAAAAATAATGTTAATAACAACTTAATGTCTATATCAAAAATCCATAATTTCTAACCTTGTAGTGTGAATATCTAGCTCATTCATAGCAAAAGTATTTTCTTCTTTTTAAACCCTTAAACAAATATTGTTTTAAAATTATGATTTATTTATATAGAATTTTCACAGTACTATTTTTCATTTAAACCTTTTTTTTTTAACCATCACCATAAATTAGAAACTGATTCCATCTGCACATTTAATAGAAAATTTAATAAAAAACTTTAATAGAAAAGACACAAACAGCAAAATGCATCACGGAAAGCGGTTTTTCATAATATTAATACAGAAAAATAAAAAAGAAGCAAAAAACAATATTAAACATATTTCACCCTCTTTAACCATACAACTTTTTTAAGATCAAAATCATAAAGTTAATATGAACACGAGAAGAACTTGTTATAATCGGCTTTCTACAAATTTATGTAATAATTTGAATATTTTCCAAGTTGCCATGACTAAGAGAATAAATTCAATATTTTCTTGCATCGATTAATATCAGCATTGAAAAATGTACTTTATACACTTATTGTAAGTATAAGCTATTTATATATGTAAGAAGGGGCAACGCAGCATGTGAGCCACCAGAGAATAGATGGTCACCACTAAAAGTGGACAACTGCAACCCCAGAGAAGCCTTAGAAAGGAATGTACTCTTTTCTTGAAAAGCTTCTTGTCATAGTTATTCATAGTCATCTCTACATATTATAAAAAAAGTCCTCCACTCTGTCTGTCTGTTCACTATAAACTCAAAAACTACTGCTTTCATTAATAGGTAGAGTGATTTATGAAGAATGCTTAGGTATGTACTTTGTCAAGGCTTGTATGAAAAAAAAAAACGCCACAGGCAAAGCCGCAGGCGGGCCGCAAGTAGTGAATAAGTTTTTCCATTAGGTAACATATTATAACAACATAAAGAGTACAGTAAAATGGTTTCAATTCTGCTTCTAATGTAACTCTGAATCCAAAAAAATATTTTCAGTTGGACTTAGTAGTCTGCTATAGTAGGCAACACACAAATTAATTCCTTATCAAAAAAAGTTATATAATCATATTAGTTATATATTATGTTGAGCAAAATAGGGAGATTAATCAGAATAAGACAGTTTTCTAATATATTATATTTTTTTCTTTTATTGGGCTAATAAGATAAAAGGAAAAGAAATATTTTGAATAATTTTATGCATTTAATTTCTAAGCTTCCCACACCTCTAAAACTGGATTCATTTATAATACATTGAACATGAAAGTTTTTAATTTACCACAGTAATACTTCATATAATCATTACATAGTAATCATAACCCTAAAATATACACTCAATAATGCATTCATTTTTTTTAATAAGGGCATAGAAGTATCTAATACTAATTTTATTATATTATAGGTATACCCAATAGAGCATAAATTTTATTGAAGAAATTTTTTTTTCATAAATACAAAAGCTTACTAACAAAGTAAAGCTAGATTTCCCAAATAGAAAATTATAATTTCTTATGATTCCATCAACTTATACACAAGCATGTAATATTTAAGTTTATACCATAGGGTTCTTTGGCGTATGTATTAAATTTATAAAATATTTTTAAAACTTCTGAAAGTACACTTCATCAATCCATCTGGGCAAAACTTTTTTTAACTGTAAAAGGTAGCTGCTCTGTATAATAAAATCATTATAAGATGTTTTACCTAAAAGAAATTAACAAGTCTTATTCATAAGCAGTTTAACATTTATATGAAACAAGAGTAATAACAAATAATAATAAAAAAATAATTTCAATGGCCAAGTTCATCATCAAATCTGACAATGCTTACTAAAATTCATTAATGTTAAGCTACAAAATTATGATACAACAATAATAATTATGTAACATTTATACAATTTGATGATGTAATGAATTGTAAACCTTTAATATAAATATGTATATATATATAATACACTAAACCTATCCTCTATGAATACTGTTATATAATTAATTTAATCAAGAAAAAATTCCATATATTTAACTGAAGACGAATTATCATTCTACTATTGAATAAGTTATTCATAATATACCAAAAACAACTCAAGATAATAAAGGTACGAATTCTCTAATCTTATAAAATCTAAACAGAGTGATGATTATTTTAAGATAAAAAATATTTCTTGCCCAAGAATATGACATAAAAATATTTGAAATGCATAATATGATGGAATAAATGATGGGGTTCAGCAGAATAAATGAGTTCACAAATGTTGATTGTGAGAAATTCTGATGAAGGAACAGAAAGCATTTTTGGACTAATAAAATGATTACATACAAGCTTTTTACGTCAGCCAATAACAAAATGTTATTCTTCACTCTGAACTCGAGAGCTATAAATTTTAATAAAATAAAATTATAATTAGACACTATTTCATAATATTACATGTTCTCATTTAGTTACACTATACTTGAAAAAAATCAGACAAAAATGTAGAAAAAAAATAAACAAAATAATGAATACCTATGCGTGATTGTTCATTATACATTAAAACAGTGCTTTGAACATAAAACATAAATAGACATCTGTGTGCACATTGCTATATATGGCATCAAAAATTAACATATGTTATGAATGAAGTGTGTTCCACAAATAAGTATAATAATGAAAGGACAAATAATGTAACTTGAAATATTTGTAAAAAAATAAAATATATAACTCCCAAATGAAATAAATAGCATGCAAACATTTTGCAAGAAAATCATAAGAAATACTTAGTAAAAAGCTTGTGGATTTTAATAGAATAAACAGCAAGTGCCATCGTGACTCATTATGTCTGCTAACCCCATACCTATTGTACCTAGAATTGTCATCATCATCTTTGGCTTCAGCTTTTGGATCAGTTGTATCAGGTTCAGTCGGAGCTGGTTCAGCAGTATCAGGCGCTACAGTCTCAGTCTTCCTCAACCCAGGTATTGGAATTCCAGAACCAAGCCAACCGGTCATTTGCGATTTGACGTTATTTATCAAATCCAATTTACTGCCACCTTTTGTTGGGCTGAAATGAAAAAAAAATCAATATATGGGTTTTCTAGATAAATAAAGGTAATAACGATTATACGTATTATTAATGTTTAAAATCTATTAAGCATGCAATACCAAAATAAAAGCTAAAATTTAAATTATAACAATAAATATAGGATATTAAGTGACATAAACAAACGGAGTGAACCTGTGTTTCTCAGTATCCCCAGAGGCCTCAGCGTCTTTAGTGGGCGTGGGCACCTCTTCATCCTGAGGTTCGCCTTTCGCTGCTCCCATCCACGAGCTCACCTGATTCGTTAGCCCTGAAAACATTGTCACTGGAACTAGCTAACGCGACTACACAACACTGACGATAGCTACGCGGAAATTTCGCACATGACACGGCGACCAGAGCGCCTACCGCGACAGATACGACTGCGATCAGCTGGACACTGAAACTCCGAAACGAAAACCGAAATCGACCTGCTGAAAATACTGTTTACTGCGCATGAAAACTACAGAGGACGTGCGTGCGCCGATTGGCCTTTTCTTTTTAATGCACAGGCAGAGACAATCGGACACAGACTATTTATTGTCGCAGAAACCTTGTGATGTTTGTATTCAATACACTTCTGTGAAGAAAAAAAGACGCAATAAAATTTATTTATTAGAATAGAAACAGAATTGTGGGCAATACATTAAATAGTAGTTAAACAGAATGTTGTTGAAAAAGTGTATAATGAAATAGACTTAAAATATTTGTTCAAAAATTTCAAAATCTTTAAACATTTTGTGAGAATCAAAACGCAGCAATATTATAATGACACTAGTTTGACATTTATCAGAGGAACTAAACGCAGATATTTTTCGTTTGGATGTAAATTTTACTGTACAATTGTCTGCGAAAACAAATGTAATAATTTTACACATCTCTGTTTAGTTAAAGACTAGTACATGAAAATTATCCATTTATTTCAAGATGACTGAAACGCGTCGTATTCAACTTCATCTCGGAAAATGTATTGAAGATTTGGATAAACTGTACAATGTTCCTGATCTAAAATCTTCGAAGGCTAAGTTGTACGTTCCTTTAAATCTGTCGTTTACTAATGAATTTTGCATTTTAAATTTCTATATTCTATTTAAGGTTATGCAAAACAGCCCAAAAGTTATTTGAAAATGCCGAACAGGCTAAAGAACAAGGCGATGAAGAGCATGCATATGTTTTTTACATGAAATATTTACGTGTAATAGCATATGTAAGTAAAGACGCAGAATACCAGCGCGATAAAAAATACTTTAACGATTTACTTGGGGCAAAAAATGCTAACAAAGCCATTTCAATGGCTGAAACATTGAAAAAAAGCTTAATTAACAGGTCAGTATTTTCAAAGTATCAAAAGCATATTGAGTTTTTATGTAAGACTCATGTTTAGTATTTACAAAATGATAATTTTTGTTTATTTATTAATAAAGAAATTGTGTTTTGTTATGAATCCTTATCAGAATTGTAAACAGTCACTTTATAAAAGGAAGTACATACTTAAAAGAAAAGGTCAATGACAGTTTTCATTTTATAAAATTTATCTATCTTTTGTTAGTATCAATATATATAACATTCAAATAAATCTAAGATATAAGCATTAGTCATCATGTAATTTTGACTATAAAAGATTAATTATATAAATTTTATTTAAAAAATGTCTTTAATGGAAAAAAAGTGTTAGTCATTGTATTTACACAAAATATACTAAAAATTAATTTCTAAAATAATTGTTCTCCTTTAGATATTAGATACCTAACATAACTATTTTTTCTCATTTTATTTTATTATTGGAATGAAGGCACCTCCAGTGCTATGGGAATCAAACTGAAATTTACATGAGAATGAAATTGAGAAACTTCAACTGTGATATGAACAAACTAGTAAAAATAATAGAAAGTTATGGGAACAGAAAACATTAGAAGCCTGTTTCATATAGGGAAATTTTCATGGATGATGCATTTCATAATGCAAATAAATAGGTACTTGCCTTGCATCTTTGATCATCCCAAACTCCATATCTATAAATATTAGAACACCAAATTTTATTCTATTATATGAAAATAGTGTCTTACAAGCAATCTTAATTTCCATTGGTAGCAAATATCTATTGTACCACATAAGCATTAACCTCTGAATGTCGGCATTTTATCAATGGAACAGATGTGTACCACGGAATGAACCCGGACACTCGACCTTTCAATTAATTATTAATTCTTTTTTGAAATTGTTATGTTTGTTTTAAATTCTTAATTAATATTTTTAATATTCCATCATTCCAGATATGAAGAACAGAAACCAAAAGTCGACATTGAAGAAAGTCAGATAATTAAACAGAAATTTGAGGAAAACCGGAAGAAAGCCAAAGAAGCTGCTTCATTACCTCCAATTGAACCTGTTTCTCAACCTCTTGGATTACCAGGTATAGATGAGTACTTTAAGGGTTTTGTTGTCTTTTATAACATTTACGTTTTTTAGGATTTTGAGCCCAAATTACAAAAAAGGAACCCTTATAGTTTCATCTTTTCCATCCATCTATATGTCACAGGCATTTTATTCAAAAACGACAAGACATGTATTGATGAACTTTATAGTGTAGGTATCTTGTGTAAGTTGCTACTTAGTTTGATAGTTCAATAACAAAAATAAATATTTCTAGAGAAGCACTCCATATATATAATAGAAGCTGAAAAATTTTTTTGCAAAGGTCAATGTGTGACACATATTTCGACAGATCTTTTGAAATCAATTTAAAGTTTCTAAGCATTTTTTCTGATTATGTGAATAATTTTGGAAAAAATCACTCTAAAATTTGCAGAAATTGTGTCCCCCCCTCTATTTTCTAAATGGAATATCCAAAAATATAAAGAAAATAATGAAGGTAACACTTAAAAAATGCTTTCAACTAAAATTATTATGAACATGGTTGAATATAAAATTTTTGAGTTGTCGCTGAAAATCTGCACATTTCAACAAAAAGGACATAAGTGCCACGAAGATATGCTTTTTTGCTGATGCACTTTAGCTTACACTAGTTTGAAAATTATAATGAAGGTAATACTTAATAAATACTTTCAATAAAAATTATTTCGAACATGATCGGATTTACTATTTTTGAGTTATTGCTGAAAAACTGGACTTCTCAACAAAAGGACATAAGTGCTAGGAAGATATGCTCTTTTGTTGATGCATTTTGGTAAAAACTAGTTTAATAGTAACAGTTGACATACATACTTGTTTCTCTAGTTATGAACGACTAATCCGTCAGAAATATCATCAGCACCACCTGGATGACTGGACCACTGTACACTTCATATGTAATTACATACCACATATACAACTTACAATATCTACCAACTATGGTATTCCTTATGAAATAGGACAAGGGATTTTCAAGAAGAGAGTGCACTCTTAATAGAAGGCTGGAAATGCCTTTTATTAAGAATGCACATAATTACATAATTCACCTATAAATCAAATATAATATTTTAAACATAAACTACCCTATTATAATGTAGTCCCCAACTGTATATGATTATCCTACAAGTCTACACCACAATTTACATATATACATTTTTACTAAGGTATGTATGGACCACTGGTGGCTCAACCTTTAATTCCCAATATGGCTCATAGTGATTTCCTTACTGTTGTGTGTGAAATTAGTATAGTAAATTATTTTATTGCAATATGAATAATATCAAGACAGTAGTGGTTGAGAGGTTAAGAGCATTGCTTTTAAACTAAAATATACCAATTTTAGTTGTAACTGAGAAATAAAGTGTGTTTTGGAATGACCAATAAGATTATAACTTAAGTCAAATTAATCCACTTGCTCTATGCCTCAGAGAATATTTTGAGTTTTGGTACAAATGGTCATTAGACTGCCACCTGCAGTAAACTAGCATCTAAAGTTCAATCTAGAATAAAAAGATTTTGTGGGACATGTCTCAGGAATAGGGTGATTATAACCTGACATTGAAAATTAAGTGTAATCTGACTCTTCAATTAAACTTAATCTGCTCTGATTTTTATACTTTCAAATGTGATTTTTTATCCTGTTTTCATTTCATATAGTAAAATATTTATTACAGTAATGTTATGAAAATCTGTCCAGGTCCAGATGAGGTAACCATCAAAAGTGAACAACTCTATGCTCTACTGAAAGAAGGCAAATTGAAAATAATGATCTTAGATGTGAGGCCAGGCGGTGACTACATTGAATCCCATATAAGTCATCCCAAATGTATCAGCGTACCAGAAGAACGCGTTGCACCAGGGTAAATAACTTGTCTTAATAAAAACCCTTTTATAAACTTTGTTACAGCTTCTGTCATAAAGAAATATTTCTCAATTCATTTTTTTTTCTAGAATATTATTTTTAATTATAGTTTGTACTATAAAATTATATGGATAAGCGTACCATAGTAACAATCCATTCAAAATAAAGTAATCTAGTAAGTATATGTCTTTGTATTTGAGACATTAAAGGTCCTAATTACTTTATTGACAAATCAGAATATTCAAATGTTGTAAATCTGTTTACTATTAATACCACATCTGAAATTTTATGAAATTAATTCAAAATTTAAAATTAATTATTCGATAATGGATTCTTTGAAAAAATGTAAAATTACATTGTCACTGCATTACATTTGATTTCCCTAAATCAAAATTGCTAAAAGATCAAAAATAGTATTTACTATTTTAATTAGATTGAAAATCCTAGCTGCTATGATATTTCAACTGCGACATTACTATTATATAACCTATTTGACAATTCCGTTATACACAAATATTGGAATATTTGTAACTCCATATCAGGTAATTATTTACGTTATGTGACGAGCAGAAAAATGGTTCTGAATATTTGAGCTTCATAATATTATTTTGAGTTCTTGCAAATAATAAAGTATTCTTGTGCATTATTTTCTCGTTGTTTTGGGGTCCTATTTGTATTACATGAATATGTATATATAAAAATCTATAGAATGATATGTATCATGGAGTATTTAGCTTAGTGATGTAAAACACTTTCTACAGATCAAGGACAAATTTTAAGAACTTCAAACCAACAAATTTATATTAAATTACCAATTAAAAGTAAAAGAGGTATATAAAAATTATACCAAATGATGATCTGCAATCGCTGTCTACTCTTTATGACATGGCAATAGTTATGTTTATTACTTTTTGGTTTTATAAATAATATTTAATTTTTCTATATATTTGTTTAATCTGTATAATTTTTAGATACAAAATAATTCCATTAATAAATTAATACAGTGCTAAGTTACTGTAATCCAATGTATTTTATGTTCACTTTCATAATACAATAAATTAAAATCTTCAATTATTAAAATATATCTTTATTTGCAATGGCAATGCTATGTATCTTCACGGACACATGCAAAAATAGATAAATGTTGCTCAATTACTTTTGTGTATATTCGTATTGTTAGGAAATGACCTTACCCCGACGTTCGTGGATTGAGATAGATTGAGAAGTAAATACACAAAACAACAGAGGTTATATTTTCAGAAACACTGAGTTACAATAATTCAATACTGAACTGCTTTTAGTTGATCGCTCATGACTTGTGAATGCACTTTTCGTACAAATAAAACTGATTATTCAGCATCTGGCATTCCATTATTTACTAGCCTCGACTGGTAGTCTCAAATGTAGAGTAGTCATAATTTACTTATAAAAAAAAGCTAGAGGTAAATATGTCAAATCTGTATTGCTTGTTTATTTTACAAAAAGATTAAAAAAACATTGCAATGCAGTTCACAACAATATGTACATGACATTTTTCTTAACATTTTATACATATATTCTACAGACAATCAGCAAACACCTTAGAACAGAATCTACCTCTACCTTCACGTTCCGTGTGGACAGAGCGGGCATCCATGGATCTCATTGTACTACTAGATTGGTCAAGCACTTCCGTTATACCTGGAAGTATCTTATATCTCCTCAGGACCATATTGCTTAAGGTCTGTTAATAAGATATAATTTTAACTTTTTTACTTTTGTGATATGATAATGTCAGCATACATGCTCAAATATTTCTTAATAGAAACAAACAATCCTAAAAAAGATATTTCTAATTTAACATTTAATAAAAGTATTTTTCATATACCCAAAGAGTGCAATTTTTTGTTTGATGTATTTTTTGTATACTATTAAAGATATTCTAAATTTAATAGTTCATATTAAAACAAATTAGAATGTTCAGTGAATTTATTCAGGTGCTAAATAAACTATTTTTAAATCTTAAAACACAATATAGCTAATGAATAGTAAATTATTTATGGTTTCACAGTGGGATGTCAAAGTCCACTATAAACGGGAAGCAGTATCTCTATATGGTGGTTATGAAGACTGGCTACTAAGATATCCAATGCTGACAACCAATCCTCAAGTCACACCACCCAGTCAGAGAAACCTCATGGATGATATGCTGGGTGATTTCTACTTGCAATGTAGCTAGATGTAATTTTAACTAACCACTTGATTATAATTTTGATTGTACAAATTTAAGGATTCACCATAATATGAATATTAGTTTGTGAATTCAATCAAAGAGCATTTATCTTATAAGTCTTAACTACGTGTTTGATACATTTTTTCTTGAAAACTTAAAATTTTAAATTATAATGTACTTATAATTTTCATATACAATTTATATTGTATATGAACATTGTAAAAATGCCAGGGTTGTTTGCTGATAATGGAAAATTTTTATATTTAGTACTTTCCAGAGCTTCTTAAAAAACTTATAACAAAAATTATTTTTGTGTTACTCTGTAACTATAGTTTATATCGTAATTGTTTTTGAAAATTGTTTTATTATTATTTTCAGGTGACATTGATTATCCAAATTGGTCAAATATGATGGTATCCAGTAAACCTATCAATACTGTAATCCAGCGTAGCAAACCTATCCCATCAATACCTGGAAACCCAGTTGTGGACCGATCCAGCAAAGTAGGTTTTAATATTTATGCTAAATACCTGTAATAAATGAATTCTACATTATTAATCAACCCTGTTTAAATTTATGAAGTACAAAATTTATAACACATACAGCTAATTATTGAAAAATCTTTTTTGACAAAATTCGTTATGTAGCTAATCAGAAAATAATAAAAATGCTAGTTCCTTTTTATTTAGACACATTTGTTCCTATTCTTTTTTGATTTTTTAAAGTAAATTGTTTTAAAAATGTCAGGCAGCTGCAATTCAAATGTACGAGGAGAGAGCACGGAATATGCAAATAATTTTGGAGAAGCAGGAGCAGATAGCAGACACCTCACTCACCTTGGAAATGCAAAGAATTGAAGCTGAACAGGTGTGTTCGTTCTACTAATTTAGAGTGATAAATAACAATACCCAATTTAACACTAGGTAGTGTAGATATTGTAAGTTCCAATTATCAGGTCTCTTAGTTTTTATATAAATCAGTGTATCAACAATTTGGCAAAAAAATGAAATCAGTTTTTTATTTATATTCTTATGTACTTACTATCTGGTTGGGCAAATGTTATTCTACACTTCCTAATAAGAGGCATGTAGGTATTTTTGAATATTTTACATTTGACCGAAGGATCATCTGAGAAAAATTGTCTAACAAAGTACATTTTCTTTTGAGAGCTTCATGCTATTACAGTTATAAAGTTACAAAGCTAATAATTGTCATAGTGAAAATTTAATCTGGCCACAATACAAAAACAAATTTTTCTTTCATTTTTATTTGCACATGACATGATCACAGGTTCTGCAAGTGAGCAATGAAAAACAGATGTTGCACGGTCATTACTCAGTTTCTAGAGAGCTAACAACAAAACTACTTAACGGATTTGTATCAAGAAAAGTGCATTTTAAATAAAATTGTAGGGCTCATAGGTCCATTGGGTCACCCGAGTCTGTGTGGGTTAATCCTGAAATGAAACAAGTAATACAAGTTTCTCTCTGCTTATTCAGCTCTTCAAACTTATTACTTTTATTTAGCTTAATCACTTAGTATAATAACAAATTATATTCCTTTTCTAGATTACTCGCAGGTCCATGGTCACATCTATCTATATCTTGTCTCATATTCTATTTTAGACTTCAGTTTTTACAAACTCTCTAATTTTTAAATTGACTGACAATATACAAAACAAGAACCAATAAACTCACAAAAACTATCGGGACCTTGAATAAGTTCTCACTGTTTTTTTTACAAATTAAAAGCTGTATGTAAATTATAAGAAACGAAAACACTTCATTCAAAGTATTGCCCATCACCAGCGACCACTTCCTTCTATCTTTCTGGCAGTATATGAATTCCATGAATTCTGCGTCGGAAAAATGACATGTCTTGAGGCTGTCCAAGAATCAATCCATTTTTTTAGCTTCTTCATAAGAATGAAAGCGCTGGTGAGCTAAGCCATATGCCATGGAATGGAATAGGTGAAAATCAGAAGGGGCTATGGCGGGTGGGGTAGAACTTCCCATTGAAGCGTTTCGAGGTAGGTTTTCACTGGTTTTGCAACATGAGGCCGAGCGTTGTCATGTAGCAAAATCACTTTGTCTCTGCTTATATAATGGCGGTTTTTTGTAAGGATAGATTTAAACACATCAATTGAAATCGATAGCAATCCCCCGTGATAGTCTCATTCGGTTTGTGCAGCTCATAATAAATTATACCCTGCTAATCCCACCAAATATAGAGAAGCTTCGAACCATAGATGTTTAGTTTTGGAGACCATATTGATGCACAGCTGGGCTTACTCCACGATTATCGTAGTGTATCCACTTTTCATCGCCAGTCGCGATGCGGTGCAAAAAACCTTTTCTTTTCTACCGTTGAAGCAGTAGTTCACACGTGAGAAAATGCCATTTGACATCTCTCGGCTTCAATTCATATGGTACCCAACATCCTTGCTTCTGGATCATTCCTAAAACTTTTAAACATTTTAAAACAGTTGACTCATCTACTTGTAATGTTTTTCCAAATTCTGTTAGCATCTGACATCAATCTTGATCGAATAATTCCTCCAGCTTTTCGTCTTCAAATTTTTCCGGTGCGCCAGAACGTTCTTTATCCTCAAGTTCTGAATCATTATTTTTGACGCGTCAAAACCAATCTCTGGATGTTGTATCTGACAAAGCATTGTCACTATAAGTCTCAGCAAGAATTCTATGTGCTTCAGCTGCAAATTTCTTTTGAATAAAGTAGTGCAATAAAATTCCCTGCAAATACACTTTATTTGGCACAAAAGTAGACATTTTCAGAACTAAGAAAAAATTGCTTTGTTTACACTAAAGTAAACTACCATGCACTGAAATTTAAGGTTAGGTACACTACTGCCGTGCATATGTGTTACCATTCGAAGTTCCACAAACGGGGTACTGCTACTGCCATCTTTGAAGAAACAGCGAGAACTTATTCAAGGTCCCAATAGTTCCCGCGAGTAATTTAGAAAAGGAATATAATTACATGTATGAAGATTAACTTTTGCCTACCTAATTTCTTTATCTTTTATGTAGCCAACCATGATCCCACTATCAGTTTCGTTTTCAATTTCGATCCTTCTTTAGTTCTAGATTCTGAATGTATACTTTTACACTGAAAACACACATGCAGGTACTGTCGCAATCTCCATAAAAGGATTTTGATTCTGGTCTTGCTCACAATTCAATTCTGGATCGGTGTTAATCTTGATCCACCTTTCAAAACTGATGTTACAAATAACCAATGGGTATAGAAAACTTGGTAATTTGTCCTGTTTTCACATGAGTGAAGCCATAGGTAAATGTTAATATATGCTAAATCCTGTTAAGGTGACGTAAATCCTTAAAAAAAAAGAATATAATTCCGAGAGGTGGTTCGAGCTGTAAATTTAAATCAACAGAAAGGGGGTTGTAGTGTTTTTTAATATGCAATTATACCAGAGGTTAGGATAGAAGTAAAATATGCCTTTTAATGCCATACTCAAAATATATTGTTATTATACTTATATTGTTACATAAGTATGTTTTATATACTATAATATAAAAATATGAAACGCAATATCGTGTGGTAAGAAATTCTATCTCAAAGGTGTTTATTATAACAGTATATTTATTATTAATAAATGAAAGACATTAAAATTAATTAATCAACAGGGTTTCTGTATATCTATTTGAGCAATCGACAATTTTTGTAGTTTATTTATTCCAGTAAAGGGAATTTGCATCATCGAATTATAGTCTGTAGGCCAATATGTTGTTGATGCTGCTTGTGCCGGCAGTTCAGGTGAGTACTGCAGTGGGGAGCAAGTGGCACTGGTGTCTCAGCAGGAGAAACAGATTGAACTGACCATTGGCTGAATTGAGTGTTTTCTTGTTGACTTTCGGATTTCACCAATGACAACTGACCGGCTATGTCATAATCTTGGTCTACCTCCAATGGCAAAGTTTCAGCTTCTGACTCCAAGCTATCACTGTTTCCTAACGAGTCATAGTCCATACCATTGAAACACTCTCTGCATAAATGTATTCGTCCCAGTCTAGTAATAATTATTCGACGTTTGTACTTCCCTGTCGTTTTTTGACATGATTTTTCATATCATAGTCTTTTAAGAAGGGGTTCCTAGTTTATCACTCATATCGAAAAACAATTAAATTAATTAAAAAAAAACAGACCGAAAACACACTTTTTTGGGCAAACTAAAAAACAAAGCAACAACAAACGTCGCATCGATTCTAGTTAAAACACTGTCGGTTATCGCACCAGCTAGCAAAAACAAAAGAAAGTACCTGACTGCCATCCTCACTTCTCAACATGTTTATCCTACCCCAAGTGGCCACTGTAAACACCACGCTCCGCTTCGCTATGGTCGCTATATAATAAGAGCATAGAAAATGTTCGGTTGGATCACTCAATATTGCGTGAACGGCTACACAGACTAAGAGTGCTAACACGCGATATCGCGTGAACGACAAAAGATGTGTTAAAAGTTATGTTATTGTGGCGACAAAAAAAAGGACACAATAATATGCAAAAGTATTTTGCATTAACAAGTACGTTGTCATTTAAAATAAAGATCATATGTGTAAAGTTATATGCTGATTATTATACTAATAATTCATTTCACATAATTATTTGCTTAAAAATGAAACTCCAGATATTTTCTATGTGAAATTCATTTTGCAATATTGAAAATAACAACTAGGTATGTTTAATTTTTAAAGAAATGGACAATTTTATAATGAATAAAAATTTATTTTAAGTGGAATACTATTATGCACACAAGTAATTTCTAACAAGACATGACAGTGAATAAATAAGGAAAAGTCAACTGCCTATTCATCATAGCTCCTCGTAATGTTGATTCTAAAAAAAATATGTCTCGGATAATGATTAATTTAGTATATTTTCACAGGATTGGGAGAAAGTGCAAGTAGAGAAAGAGAAAGAAGACAGAGATGAACTCAAAGCAATGTACCAACTTCGAGAGCAGGAGATCATGTCACAACTTATGCAGCTGGAAAACAAACAGTATGATATGGTAAGTAGTTTAGCAGTTATATTAAACAGCAATTTGGTTAAAACTTTTCTTTTATGAATTGATGGCTTAAGGTTGTTTATGCAAATGGTATATATTTTCACACCAAAATCCATCTATCCATTACTTAAAATTATTTAGTGATTAAACATAAAATCCAAAAGTAACAAATTAATATTCCTACAGTTTTTAAATTACCATAACATAATATATATATGCTTAGAACTTCATAGTAGATACCAACATTCCGATCCTATTTTTAAGATGCTTTTAAGTAGAGTATTGCAGTTTGTATCTAAATTATTTTAGTTATATTAATTTTATTTTATAGTATGTCTTTCTTTCAATATAATATAATATGTATTGTCAAAAGATCATTTCATTATACCCAAATGTATTAGGTTGTTTATCTATTATCACTAATGTTATTGATGAGGAGTTTTTGAGTTTCTGCCATTGTTTTTTAGATCTGGTGCAATTTCATAAATATTGAATATAAGTATTCTTAATAAATGTGCAATGAGTTGTTTATTATTATATTGTTATCAATATAAAAATAAAAGCTTGTAATGACTTTCATTACATCTTTTTACTCACATTCACCACCATGATGGTACATGAAAAAGTGTAATCTATTAGTCTAATATACTTTATCGTATAGAGCTTTCAATGAATATTTTTCAAAATAAACTATTTTAATTCCAGCAACAAGAAAACCAAAGCCTCCGAGAGCAGCTAGAAGAATATCAACGCAAGGAGCGAGAGGACGCAGAGAGACGCGCGGATTCTATAGCGCGCGCTGCGAGACATCATCCGCAGGATGATAACGCTGCTGGTGCGAATTTATAGCTGTACTAGTTATGGCACTGAATTATTTCAACATGCAATTGACATTGTATCTAATTTTAAAATATGTTATCAACATCTAGTACTTCCTCTTATAGATATGAAGTTATACCGATTTAGATTGGAAGTCATTTACAATTCTCCTTTTGAGGGCCATTTATAGCTTTTTTTTATCTTAATAATCTATACAAATACTGTATTTGTCATTTTTGTTTAACAACCTATATTTTCTATAGAGAAATGTAATTTGATAATAATTTTGTTATGTTATTTGTAATTTCAATAAACTCTCATTAATATATCAAATTTCATTTGTATAGAAAAATGGTATTTGACACATTGATATCACTTGCTATCAATACACTAGATATTAAAGTAATCAAATCATAAATATTCTTCATAGATGAGGAGGCGCGCATTCTCTTAGAGCAGAAAACAGCAGCACGTGAACTAGCTGCAAAACGAGCCAGGATCAAACAAGTTGAAGAACAACGAGAAGAACTGGATCGACAGCGCGAAGTTCTGGAATCGGAAAGGAAAAGGAAGCTGGCCGAAGCTCGAGGCAAGAAAAAACCAGAATATGATAAAGTGAGTTCTGTACAATATATACAAATCAATTATATTAATGTTAGGAGTACAAATAACTTTCCGCAGTTTTGTGAGAGATGGCATGTCACGAGGCTTATGTTAGAATTCGCAAATGATAACCAGCTTGAAAATTAGGTTGCCCATTCAAGAACAACATATCCTATTATATTATTAACTTCATATTAGCATCATATATTGTTTTTAACCAAAAATACCTAAATTTGTGCCAAATAAGCGTCATTTGTAGAACTTTTAATTTACTCTTTAATTTAAAAAATCTGCAGCTTAGGCACTTCGATTCGTGAGAGAACATTTTGTGATAGAACATTTTGTGAGTGGTTTTAATAGTTTAAAAACGGCGATTTTAATGTAGAAGGCAAAGGTCGCACTGGAAGGCCAAGAATTTATGAAGATGCAGAATTGGAGAAAGATTTGTCTCAAACACAAAAGAAACTTCCACTTACTATAGAAGTCACTCAGCAAGCAGTCTCGCATCGTTTAAAATCTTTAGGAATTATTCATATACAAGGTAATTGGGTTCTATACGAATTAAAGACGAGAGATGTTGAACGCCGATTATGTGTGAGTGAAATGCTGCTTGCTGAGCACAAAAGTTTTTTACATCAAATCGTCACTGGTGATGAAAAATGGATACATAATGATAATCCAGAAAGAAGAAAATCATGAGGACTACCTGGCCACGCATCAACATCCATAGCAAAACCGAATATTTATGGAAAAAAGCTCTTTCTATGTATTTGGTGGAATCAGCTGGGTGTGGTGTATTACGAGTTGCTTAATCCAAGCAAAACGATCACTGGACTTCTATACCTAACACAATTGACGACATTGAGCCGAGCTCTGAAGGAAAATCGCCCTCAATACTATTCCAGATATAATAAAATTATTCTTTCATAATAAAAAAAAATAATCGTAGTTTATAATAAAAATAAAAGCTAAATAACAAAATTTTATATTTGTCTTACGCGTGTATTTTATGCTACGCGAAGCAGGCGGGGGACAGCTAGTCTACATGATAATGCTCGTCCGCATGTAGCGGTTCCGGAGAAAAACTATTTGAAAACACTTGATTGGGAAGTACTATCCCACCCGCCGTTTTCACCAGACGTTGTGCCGTAAATCTAGAGGCTAATAGCAAGATAAACAACATAATAATTCACAGGCTAAAAAAAGAAAATCTCTAAAAAACATATTAATTAGCCTTGCAATACTGAAAACAATAAAATAATAGCACATCTCTTAACCTCATTAATTAGAGATATTGGAAAGTACCATAACGGGTATTCAAATTAGCTACAAAAATTGCGAATTCAGTTTACACTAAATAGACATGAGAAACAGGCGAAACAAAAATTGTGTCTAATTGACTCAACACTGAAAGTTATAACAGAAAGAAAAGATTTATTCATCAGTTAAATAAAAGGAAGTAAATACAAAAAGGATAACACACCTCAGTAAGAAAATTAGAGAAGACATCAGGAAAGACAGAAAAAACAAGAGACTTAAAACATTAGAAAAACACATCAAATCTATCAAAGGAACTAAAAAAGCTTTCAAAGAACTAAAAGAAGCAAATTTATGTATGCCAAACCTATAAAAGAAACAAATTAACATCACCAACCAGAAAAATATCAACAAATTAAGGTCTCAAAATTATATCAGAACCTCTATTCCAATCAAAGTAAAATATTGGATCTAGGAAAATATGATATCACAATAGATTTTTCTAACCCAGAATCTGAAAGTTTACGAAGCAAAGTCCGAATGGCAATATTAAGCCAAAAGTCAGATAAAGCACTGGGTCCAGATAAGATTTCAAATGAGACAGTGAAGTGTACCTTCAATTTTTTGCTTAGTCCCCATATTACTAAAAATCTTCAATGTTGTGTTAGCTTCAGGCGTTATTCCAGAACAATAGAAAACTTCACACATTATACTCATAAGGCCCAAAGGATTACATGAAACTACAGGCCAATCAGCTTGACGTCCAATTATAAGGTGTTATCTGAAATTGTATTGGACAGAGTTAGTGCCTCACTTGACGAAAACCAGCTGACAAAATAGGTGGAATTCAGAAAGACTTATACAGTTTACTATATGCATACCCTAAAACAGATCATAGAAGAATATAATGAATACAACAAACCTCTGTACATAGCCTTTATTGATTATTCTAAGATATTCGGTAGCATTAGTTATTATACATAATCATGTGGGAAAGCTTGGACAAACAGGGAATTCACAAATTTCTCATAAATATTATTAAAAAAATATGTGCCGAAAACAAAGCAAGAATCTAGTTAGAAACCATAGGTGTACACATTATATGAGGTCAAAATTAATGGAGGAGTTCGACATAGTGGTCCACTGTCTCCCAAGCTGTTCTCTACAGTCATTGAAAACATGATATGAAAAGTGGACTAAGAACAATATGAGCTGAGTATCAATGACAGAAAATTGAATCACCTCAGATTTGCTGACGATATTATTGTTCTTGAAGGAAATCTACAAAACTTAGGAAAAATGATAAAAAACTTATACAAGGACAACATCAGACTTTCTATAAATCAAAACAGAACTAATTTAATAATAAACAATGTATATTATGAAATTAATATAAGTAATAAACCACTTGAATATGTGGAAGTGTATATATGTTTGTGTCAGATCATCTCTCACGAAGACATAACAACAAAAGAAACTAAAAGAAGAATAGTTAACAGCTGGAAAAAATACTGATCCCTAAAAAAAGTGGTGCAATCCACAGATCGTAGCCATGGAATTAAACAAAGAGTTTTTAACACTTGCATTTTACCATGTATGACAACTTGGTGTAAAACTTGGGCATTCTCTAAAGAGCACAGAGATCTGATGAAACACTGTTAGAGAGCTATCAAGAGAAGTATGCTACATATCAAACGACAAGATAAACACAGAAAATATGTGGAGAAGAGCCAAAATAGAATTAACAGATGTACTTTTCAAAATAGGTCTATAGAAATGGAGGTGGAATGGACTTGTTACAAACAAGAGAAGAAAAGTGGAGCATAATTGTAACACATTGGTATCCTAGGGATGGTAGAAGAGATAGAGGTGGACAATCCTTGAAGTGGGAGGAAGAACTCAAACAAATAGCAATTCCAAACTGGAGAAGAGTTGCATTAAATAACGAGGAATGGAATTATTTGGAGGATGTCTTTGCCAGGAGGCACACTGAACACGGAGACATTTTATAAAGATCTATAATTGAAAATATAATTCAGAATAAAGGGTTAAGGTAGATAAATAGTCGCCAACTTTTATAGTTCTTACCCAATGATTTTAAATAGTGATGTATGATGTCTTTAGAAGGTTCAGAGAAGTCCAAGGACAGATGAGTGATGGTACTAGGTTGATTTTCTACTATTTCTTTGTAGCCATAATATCCCATATGGGTGGGCAACTAGAGCGCAAATTATCTACCAGCATCAAATCTCCATTATTAAAATGACCAAACGAACATTATGCTGTTTGCTCATTGACTGTATCTTTCTCCTACAATTCCTCATTTTCTTGCCTGCTACCGCTGCTGTTTAAACTTTTGTTTCCAATAATGTCTTAACAAAACACAAACTTCATATTTATCTCACTTCATGTTTTATTATCAAAACGTCGTACCCCATCAATGAAAACAGACAAAATCATTAAGAGAAAGTAAAACAGTTGTACTCTTCATAGAACTAGTGATTTGATGTAACAAATTATAACATGTACAACAAGAAGCATATGGATTTCAGTTATTAAAACCAACATTGTTTCTGAAACAGAATCAGTGGTTGAAAGTATTATAATAATAATAGTGACAGTGCATTACTAAAAGATTCATCTTAATTTTATTATTTATGAAATATTTTAAATATGAGTTACACAAATTGAAATATAATTTAAACACCAATCAGACCAATACGATATCATCCATTATTCATGAACTCATACATGGACAAAAAGAATATAATTACTGCATAAATATTGAAACATAACAATAAGTAGGTCAATTAAGTCCCAAATAAATTTATTTTAATTTGTTCTCTTTGTTGATATAAGTACCTACTAGTTTATTACATAAGAACCAATCAAAACCTCACAGGATAGATTTTTAAAAAAAGCAAGTGTTGTCATTTTAGATACTTTTTTCCACTATTTTCGTTTAAGTTCTTGAGCTATGATTAAAAATAATTTGCAATGTATAGCACAATACATGAAAGTCCGCCGCTCTGAATTGCCTATAAATGATGTAATGCTTATATTTAACGCTCCCCGAGCCTTCCTTTTCCCCTGCATTCCCTATTTTACTCCATTGCGACGCTTTCGTGACTAACTTCATATTCACATCACATACAACTCGCATTGTACTTAATGTACTGCGTATGCCGATAAAGCAGCGGAGCAGTTCCCTTTCTTCCGATGTGGACACGTTGAAGAGCGCTTGACGTACTTTAAACGTATCTTTTTTATTGGTCAATAAAAGCTTTTCTCAATATGTCACTGTAAGCCGAATGCGAATTGATTTTTATACTGTAGAGTTTAGCGTGCACAATCACACATACAAATAAAGCGACGAAACATTCTCTACAGAATTATCTTGTGTATAGTTTAAGTATCAAAGTTCTTTACCTATTTACTTACATTCAACAGCATGAAACTTTATATCGGCAAAGTTCGGTGTGTTGTGCTGTATATATGATTACATTATATCATTATGCCATATATGATTACATTACACGAATAATTAAGTAAATAATAAAGTATAATTTTCCACTACAAAAAAGTGATATGTATTGAATAACATTAGAAATATGTATATTATGTCTCTGGGTGACATTAAGTTAGTCATTGTTTTCAAATAAACTTTGAAAAGTCAACTTTTGATTTGGAGTATATAAATTATTTGTACATGTTTTAACATTTTTGTTTTTTGTATCTTTATGTAAATTTCAAATTTTTGTCATACATCAAAAAAAAATGCTGCAAGTTCCTTTTTTTTAATAATAGTCATTAACCATACTACTTTTTGAAGGACGAAGATGGGGACACATACATGATGTCGCCAAACGAAAGCCCCAGTGGCGCCGCCATGAACCGCTCGCAGTCCTCGCCCAATATCGCTAAGGTATCTAATTTTATTATTCATTAAATTCACTACATTTGCATCTAAATAAGTCAAGCACGCATATTTTCCAATGTTCATTATCTTATATATATATATACATATATATTAATTCTTTTTCCATACATTTACTTTCCATATAGAAAACCAGCATACACATTACTACCAAGCAACTAATTTTTGATACCTCTAAGGAATGTAATTCCCCTCTCGATACAATAAAAATATAGAAATACAATAAAAAATACATATATCATTTTTTTAAATGCAATAAAAAAGTGTTATCTATACATAAACAGTGCTACGAACATAAAGATCCCATATCTGATCTCATGCTCACCAATGCCCAAAATGAGCTACTGGGTGGTGTAACATTTTCCTATGCAAATTGCTAAAGAGTGCTGCTATACATGTAGTAGAGTTGAGACATTCAATTTGATAATTTCTGTTGATAAAAATATGGCGCAAAGAAACTTTTATAGCCTGTTTTATTTGAACTTTATTTGGCTTTTAACTTTTATGGTTCATAGAGTTTGTAATTTTGCTTGGTTATGCCAATTAGTACTGGAGGTCTAGCAACCTACTTGGTTAAATATTCATTTACCCATATTCAATTCTACTAGCCAGTTATGCCACTTCATCTTCATATATAGCAGCCAATTAGACAAGATATATAGAAATTAAAAAAAAAACACCTTTTCAGTACATAGTCTACTGAAATGTACTCCTTAAAATTAACACCATTAAAATAAAAGTGCAGTGATTTATTGCATTTTTTCTCATTTTTATGTTTTTCCACATGCAGAAACTAAATGGAATTTAATGCTAGTGTGTGCCCCTCCCTAATATAAATAAGGTTGAAATACAACAAAATGTGTGAATTACTGAATTTATGATTTCATAGTATAAGGTGAAAATTAAATTATATCAGGTCAATTTATTAACCTTCTATGCACAACAGTTTAATTCAATTATATTGGGTCAGTTTATTAACCTTTTATGCACAACAGTTTTTATTTTTATACAATTGCATTTAACACATAAAAATAGATTAACTTATGCCCTTCTTGATTACCAACTTGCATCAACCATTCATGAAATTTTTCACAAGTGAACCTTTAGTGACATTTTCACCTCTGTGTTATTTTTATGATTCTGGAACATTGTTATTGTCAAATTACTGGAAACTATCATAAATAGAAAAATACTTTCCCATGAACTTTCATTGAAAAGGCTAATCATTGTCCTTCTATGCTATACTTTTCTTTTTATTTTCCGAATCGCAGATTGGTCAGATTTACTAGAAGAATAGTATAGATGTGGTTCAAAAGAAACGATATGGCAGGCAATGTTAATAATATTTCAATAAAGAAAAGGTGTAATAAGTTTCTTAAATCATTATCATTTCATCATAGAATATAAAATAGGAACATTAACAACCTTTATTTTAATTTAAATGATTATGTTATATGAATGTATAATTGAATACATATCTATAAATTAATAAAGATATATATACTATTTTACTTTAACTATAATTATTTTGTTAGTAATAATCGTGTAATTGTTCTATTTAGATACTGGAAGATGAAGACGAACCAGTGGTGCCATCCTTCGATCGTAGCACAAAACCTGCAGCTAAAGTGGCACCATCCAGCGATTTTAACCGACAGCGGGATCTTCAACCTGTCTGGGGTGATGTGGTATGTTATGTTTTTACTATCATTATCATTATGTTTTAATATTCATAGTATATTAAGGTTAGAGTATACTTGTAATGAATGTAAATTCTAAATAGAATATGCAAATCAGTGTGCCCAAACTTTCATCATTAAGCATCACCATTTCTCAAGTAAAAAGAATATTTGAAAAAGTTAATAATTCATTTGTTATCTAAAAAAAAGCAGAACTCAATTCTAATTGAACTATATGATGTATGCAAAATCAAATTCAGGTCTAAAATAATTAGAGCTTAAATAGGTTAACGACATCTGAGTTTGGAATATATTATTGGCGAATAACATAGTCTTCATATGATGTGATTAGGGAATTAATTTTGATTTTTACATGGGACACAATATAGACAAATATTGTTGCATCGACTATAAAAAACAATACAACAAAAGTGAAATGAACATACAATAGCTGCATCTTTGATTTACATACACAATCTTTTTTTTTTTAATGAAAGTGCATCATTGTACTTGGCAAAAGTATGCATTTGCCAAATTAAGCATGTTGACTTAAATCGCTGTATTTAAGCTATGTGTTAGTAGATTATCAAAAGTGTGAATTTGAAAGTGAAGACAACAATCAATTCTGTATAATGTAAGATTCTTTACCAAAATAATTTTATGTTTTATAGGCAACAAACATTCTATGAGCACATGGATGAGGTTACTCTACAAACTTAAAAAAATATATAAAAGCGTTTAAAAAAAAATACTTTATAATTAAAAAATTATGTTAAGATTGAATCTATACATACTGTATAACATAGTTTATTGGATTAAACAACATGATAGATATAACATAGCGTTTATTATAAAATTAACATCATTAACTATGTATTCATTTGTTGAGAGACTAAAAGATTCATTACGATTTAATCGAACCAAAATCTCACTTTCTTTTTAATTCTTAATGTTTTATTATTCCGCTTTTGGATTTGTGAAACCATGCAACACATATAAATAGTATCAAAAGAATAAAGTATTAATAAAATAAGATAAAAAATATCATCTATTATTTTGTGTTACTACAATTTCTGTACTTTATGAGGAAGTTAAGCACTTGTTTTACACTAAAATGAGTACTTATCTTTATGGTAGTACCTAAATACCTATTAAAATACAGTCACATACAAAGGTTTTCAAAATGTTTCTTAAAATACTCTGTAGTGCCACTACTTGGCAAATGTCCTAATGTGCAGTCACTAGTATCGCTTAGTTAATTTTTTTTGTATACAGAGGGGTTATCAGTACTCTTACAATACGCAAATATGAGAGAATTTTAAAATTATTTAATAAAATGAAATTGTTAAAATATAAAGTAACAACTCAGAGAAATTTTAATAGAGTCATTTGAAATGTTTCTAAATAGATATAGTCTTATATACTAACAACCCAAAATCGAAATCAGCTTTAATTTTTAGGATTCCGAATCAAAATGGCAAAAACGGAACCCTTACAGTTTCCGTCCGTCCATCCATTCATATGTCACTGGCACTTTACTTAAAAACTATAAGATTTACAATGATTGAATTTAGAGTAGTTAAATAACAAAAATAAATATTTCTACCGGGGGCACACCATACACGTAACAGAAGCTGAAAAAGAATTTTTCAGCAAACATGAACTTGTGACACATATTTCGACTATTCTTTTAAAACACTAAAGTTTCTAAACAATTTTTTTTTCGATTGAGTGAATACTTTCGGAAATAATCGCTCTGAAAGTAGCATAAATTGTGTCCTCCTTTTTATTTTAAAATTATAAGACCAAAAAATATGAAAATGGATAACAAAAATAAGACTTAATAAATACTTTCAACTAAAATTATTTTGAACATGATCGGATATAGCGCTTTTGAGTTATTATCGAAAAACTGCGCCTCTCAAGTTAAGGACGTAAGTGCCATGAAAATGCGCTCTTTTGCTGGTGCTTTTTAGTTTATACATACTAGTTTAAGACTAATAGTCGACATATCAACTTATTTCTCTAGTTATAGGCAACTAAAATGCTTATATTTGTTATGTGCGAAAAACATGGAAAAAAGTGTAATAATGTAACATCTGCAGTGCACTTCTTTTTAGTAACGGCTTCGGAACCCTACATTGAGCATGGTCCGCACATGCACTAGGTCAGTTTTTTATATATAAATATTAGAATTTTACTTGAAATTTTGTTGGCACAACACCAACTTACAACTGATAAAGTTTTTTTTTTTATTAGCACCCTATCTATGCGTAGCATTTAAAAATAATGACATCATTGTGCAACTAACATAGAATTCATAATTAACAGGGTTAGGTAGAAATGTGTCTTGTGGATAATTACTCTCGTAAATTACTTTAAAAAGTCAAGTTCAAAATTCACCTTAACTTCATATATATAAGCAATGGTAATTCTATATCAAATCGGTGGTATATGAATAATCGCATAAATGCGCGCTGCTCACTGATTGTTGTGGGACGTTTAAGGGGCTTCCTCGCCTTGAATCGGCTAAGTCTACTTCGTCATAATTAAATGCACTTGCGTACACGCAGAAACCAGATAATGAAAGTAGGTTGGCATCAGTAACAGAAGCAGGAGGTTACACAATCTTTATTTTTTCTTAAAGATATATTAGAAGACTAATGAATAATGTTTGGAGTATAAATATATATTTAGTATTCACTTTACTTAACTCAAGATAATTTTTTTCTTTATGAAGTAAATATAATTGATGAAGTTTTTTTACTTACTTATCGATTATTAAAAGTTTCTGAAACAATATGGCATACTACAATAGTAATACAAATAGAAACCATAACATATAAGGGATTCAAATTCTGATTATGGGAGAGTTGACCAATGAGATTTTGACCTAATTCAAAATATGCCGCGCGTTTTTATCTCTCAAATGATGTATGTCACAGATTAATAAATCCATACATCGCACTTCATGCGTAAGCCACACTCACACTTGTCTGTTTTTTAAGTCCGCTACAGCAAACAAAAAGGTTTAACAATCTGTCGTGCGAACGGAACAATAAAAATGACATCGCGTGTTTCACGCAATTGTATTTTATTAACACGAAGTATTTTTATATATACAAATTTGATAATATATATACACTTATTGGTTTATTACACCGTGGTATAAAGTCCATTTAGATATTGCGTTTTTAAATAATAGACTAAAGGTTAACAGTGCGTTGTGACTAATTATACCGTGACTCTTAGTCATAGCTATGAAAACTCTTAGAATGCATTTTTTAAACATAATAAAATTTGCATCCAATTAAAGAATTGACCAAAAGCGAGTTGGGCTTCCACAAGATCATTTTGTACCAATAATTATTTGATAATTAATACTAAATACATATATCAAAGGCATTTGCAAGTAATCACTTATTATTATTTAAATAACTAGTTGCCTGGCAGACGTTTTTCTGTTTTTACTCGTGGGTGGCGGACCCTATAGCTAATACCCGCAGCTCCGTTAGCATGGACATAGATTGAATTCCTTATTCTTTTGCCTGGATCGATGTAAATTTCAATCCCGGTCTCCCTTTCGATTTTGATCCCCTCCTCACACAAATTTGCGCCTCCAGGTCCATTTTTAATTTCGATCCTGGTCCCGCTTTTGATTCGAAACCTGGACCCTATTCTAGATTCTTCTTTCTTTCGAGCTTTCAATTGCGATTCTGCTACCAGTCGTAGTTCCTATTTCAAAGAAGCCGAGAAAAAATACCAGTTTCAAAATAAAATGTAACCTATATATCACTTAGGCATAATATAACTTTCTATCAGTTAAGGAAATTTTTTAAACCGTTTTTAGAATATACATTCACAGATCCAGCCAGATATAATTTTGGTAGCCTAATTTACTCAGGAATGGTGTAGCTATCTGTTATTGAAAGAATTTCTAGAATTGGTGTAGTAGTTTGGTATAGCAGTACAAATACGTCTATGAAATCAGGGACGAATGCTATTTTCTTATTTTTTCATAAACCTTCCTGGACGTGCGTACAACGTATCACTAAAGTTTCACCGTAATCAGATCAATAGTTTAGACACGCATAGGTTTTTTTAAAATATTTCCAAAAACTTAACGAACGAAACAAAAAAAGAATTTTACATATCCATTCTTCGTTTATGAGTACAATAGTCATTAACTTAAATAATGATTTCGTAGAAAGTAGAACTCTCATTTTTTTCCATTTTTTTTTATTTTTGTAAAGCAAGTTTTAATTTTCTTTTCCTATAATAATCTAATCCGGAGTGTTAAGATCACATTAAAAATAGCCCAATCGGTACAACCGTTCTTAAGTAATTGGTTAACAACGAACAACATTATATTTTTATTATATAGATATATTTTCAGTTTATATTGCACTGTTGAAAAATTCTGCAATTTTAATATAAATCTGAAACCCAGACTCGTTATCTACTAACTAGCCTTATTAAAATTTTAATTTTAGCTTTAGAAGTTAAGAAAATCAGTAGAAAGTTATTTCTAAAAAATTTTGAGAAAACCATTAACATTGGACCAGAAACGATAGAATAAAAGTTTTTAAAAACCTTAGAACTGGCACCTCTAACAAATCGTTTTAAATATATATATATATATATATATATATATATATATATACGTTAGTATTAGTATGCACTCATTATTTAAGTAACTTCTCGGCCTATTCAATGAATTTGTTAAAGCCTGGATTCAGCCAAACTCGTAACTTGGGTTGCCGTTATATGTTAAGTTAGGCGGAGAAGAAAAATTAGGATAATTAATAAGGTATGCCTTTGATAATAAATTACACTTAAAGTACAACTCTGGCGGGTACACCGTTTGGGCGCGAGGCGGGCTTAGAAGCCCCGCGCGGCGGCACGCGAGCGCGCACGCGGCGGGCGGGCGCGTCCGCACGTGGCCCGGCCGTGCGCCGCGGGTCGTGAACCCGGGACTCCTCGCCGTCATCGGCACTCGGACGAAAATGATTCGAATAATCTATAAATGCATATAAATCCATAACATGTTAAAATTTCATTAAAAAATATAGTCCTTTATTTTTTTTTCGAAAATCTTGATATCTGGAACTTGATTCTGTTTTTTTTATTACACTAAAGTATTAGACATTACTTATTATCATCATTCATTAGCGTTACAGGTCAACATAAGGGAGAAAGATATGTATTATTTCACACTTTTTTAAATAAAATCAAAAAGCTGTAGATTACGCTATTAAAATTAAAAGTAGAGAACGCTATTAAGAATTTTATTTTTTTAGCTTTCAAAAAAAAAAGCTTTTTTTTTTTTAATTCAAATCAAAATAATCGATTTAAAAATAAATCGTATTTAATTATTACGTTGAAAACATATACGCGACAAAAAAAAATTAGCCAAATTAAACCTGCAAAAAGGACCTGAATTCAGGAGGAAATACGAAATTTGCAGAAAAATAGTGCACATAGGGAGCAACACAAAAGGAGCAAAACGTACTACTATTGAGAAGCAAAAATACTTTCACATTTTAAAGATAGGGAAATTATTTTAAATGTAAACGAAATGTAATAAGTTTAGTCACAAGTCACATGACATTGAATATAACTAAAAAATCAAAACTTTTTTAAAAACAAGCTTTTATTTAAATGCGCTAAAAAGAATAAAATAAACATTTACTTTAAAGCTTTTACTATCAACTTTAACACCATTACGCAATCGTAGGAAAGCTTAAAAAATTTAGTCCGCCATATTAAATTTAGAGTGACGTCACTTAATTTTTCAAGTTATTCTCAGCAAGCCTTTTCATTCGATACACAGAGGACTGCATTAAAAATAACTAGTCCGCCATCTTGGGTGTTTCGCCACTTTGTATTTAGAATGATGTCCCACAGTTAACCATACATACTGAACGTATATCCGAAATTTCAGCTCAATCACTCGAAGATATTTTTTTCAAAATTGAGTTGCAAAATTCCACCCGAACAAACATAGTTACATATGTTACAAGTTAAATAAAATTTTGTAAAAAAAAAAAAGGTGCCGATTTGTCATTGAGCGGTTACGATTGTGCGATTGGTGTGAGCTTGAAGTCTATTTTTGCAGTTGCTACAAGAAATGATCACCAGCATTACTATTTTAACAAGAAATATACCGAGTGCATTTAAATGTTATTTCACTACATGACTATTTTCAGGGTTTAAAAATATTTAAAAGAATTTTTTCTATTATATAAATTTTCTTCCTTTTTCATAATGACTATCGTCTGTAGCGATTGTTACAACCACAGTCTCAAAATTCCTGGATTTCCTTTTTTGTGTCTCCACGTTAAAGTAATTCCGTGTGTAAAATGCAAATTAAATTGGGTAAAAACAACCGAAATATAATTTAGGTTAATTAATATATCGCTTCATAACGGCGCTATAATACGTTAAATCATGTAAATAATTCAAAACGTCCAATAATATGAAAAGACTATTACGAAAACCATCATAGATCAGATATAAGCAAACGAATATATTCTAAACGTGTATCGCTATTATTGATATACATTTCATTTGATTGTTTTTTAGTATTTAGTTTGAAGTAGTGGTCCGGCGCACTGTCGAGGCGGGCTATAAAATTAAATGTCGAAGTGGCAAGGTCGCCAACTGAGGTACGTTTACGTGTGCACGCCACGCCGTAGATATATTTTCCTTAAGGTACGCCCTCGACTAGGGTGACTATACTTGTTGTTCGAAAATCAATTTAATGGTGCTCATTTTCAAATGGTGTGAAAACACATATAATTTTAAATTAATATACATTTCCTATTCTGTGAACATCATCACTTTGAAGGGAATTTTAATTACTAAAAGCAAACGGCACGAAATGTATTGAAAGTGTCAGTAGATTAAATTGAAAATATATGTTCCTAAAGTTTATATTGAGAAAAAAATAATCGAGCATAAATGAGAAAAAATAGAACAGTGAAAACGCTTATTTAAGGAAATCGTATTTATATTATTTAAAAGCTTTTTCAGTCTTTAGCGGGAAAGCAAATTCAGAAGCAGAATAGATGATTAGAAAAATTTTTGAGTAGTTTCGCAGCAGTGGATGGATCCCAGGAGATGATTCCGAATTGAACGTGAAATCGTAGAAAAAGTAGGTCCGTTTTCGCTCACACCTGTACAAAAGCCTGGCCGCCCGCCGCGCGCCCTGGGCGCCGCCCGCCCGGCGCGTCCTCGGCGGCCACGTGAGAATTTTCCTACAGTCGCGTGTGAACCCTCGTTTTAGCAGCACGTTACGACCCAAAATAATATTCTGACTAATTACAAACCGGAGCATTGTCGACTCGCTCATATATATTTACAAAATCATATACATGTTAACTTCTGTGGTGTCTAAAATTTTCTTGTTCTATTTAATAGTGTTGTTGATTTTTCTGTTTCCTGTGTCGAAGTATTTACGACTTAGATGCGAATTAATAGAATATTAGTGAAATATGAAAATGGTGCTCAAAGTGAAAGTGCGTCTCAAGTACTCGCACAATCAGATCGTGTGGCTGTTCCGTAGGGTGATTATTTTCATTTATGTATTATTTTTATCAGTAAGTTACATTATTACACTAACAAGCAAAGGTTTCTCAAATCATCGCATTTATAAATCACAATGCTTCTAAATTATTTTTGTCCTTTTTGTGCTTTGTCTATTGTAATATGATATTTGAATTTAAAAATAGGATATGTAAATAAACATGCCTTTTATTATCTCAATAAATTTTCACGACACATTCCTCAGTTGCGTTATTTTTAAAAATAACTTTGAATTAATAATGTTAACTATGTTGTTATCCATTCGTAGCGTTACAACAACCGCCATTCCCAAACGACATAAAGTGCGATGTGTAGATGAATGTCCGAGTTTTTTTAGCCTGTATATCAAGACATACAAGCGTTTATTAAAATTTATTACTGTTTTTAAGATTCTCTCGAAAGATATTGTATACTCATCCTTATCTTACCTTTTGAAACATTACAGGATATGATCGTAAAGTGGCATAATTTGTAAATAAAAATGTTTTTCGACCTTATCACGTAACTTTCATCGTTAGTTCGTCAGGAATCAATTTATAAATTAATGTTTCATTTTATGTACTCTGAGCAATGGTGCTTGCTTACAGAAGAATATCTAACGTAAAAGTTAATACGATTTAACTTGTTTTACGCAGGGAACTCGTTCAACTCTTAAATTATTGTATTTACACAATTTGTTTTTGCTGTTCTGATAAAACTATTAGGAAACTCTTTCCATCTAAGTATATTTATATTGTATTACGAATGAGAATGCATGTTTGTTTGAATATTTAGCCTACTAACAGGCTCGAAACCGATTGTAATCGAATATAAAAATAAGCGATATCGAATTTTGTTAAATTTTGTCCTAAAATAGAATAGTATACTTTGTTCATAAAAAAAAAATTGGCGTACAAATACCAGGAAAATTATTAATGATAATCGAAGCAAATTAAATTATTAAATAAAACCATTACTGCTAAATCTTGATTAATATCCAGTGAAGTGGGTGAAAAACGACAAACAGTAAATGATTTCGTTATTGTTGTACTTCAGTTATCATATTAACACCCTAGATATTTTTTTCTGAACAAAATGCCAACCCCGAATAAAATATAAAACATTAAGCTTTTGTTGTAACTCTTTTCAAAATTATCATGTTTAGAAATTTGCCTGTGTATAAGATCAAAAACCTTTAAGAGGCCAACTATTTCGAAAAAAAAAAAACTTATTTACAAAATAATAAATATATCTTTAAAGAATAAACATGTTGAATCATGTAGATAAAGCTGTAGATAGACAAAAGTTACTCTTATATAAACTGGAGATCGTTTATTTAAGAACTGCTT